>CAUHTR010000602.1:0-117054 GCA_959609185.1 Schmidtea polychroa | reverse complement strand
GGGCGACGCTCTAGTGTATGTCGCCCAAAATTTTAAATTATTTTAACTCAATAACTCAATAAATAAATTGATATGTATACACTTTTAACATTACCCACCATGAAAGTTACTGATATTTTTGAGTTATTCACAATTATAAATGACAATGAGCTTTTAATTCGATATCTACAACGCATCACCTGATTTCTTCAACAAAAATTTGTCACTGTGGACGCAACATGTCCTTAATTAAAAGGGCACAAACAAGTGGACGGTTTTGTATTTCAATGCCCGAGGAAATGTGGTCAGGTTTCTATTCGAAAAGGAAGTTTTTCCGAAAAAGCAGAATGCCCCTTAAAAAACTGGTGTTATTTACGTATTTTTGGCTGCAAGACATTCCCACGAACAGGATACAGTCGATGATTGGTATGGCTAACCAAACAATTTCTGATTGGAATAATTTCCTATGTGAGGTGTGCTCGGAATCTTTACTCGGAATGTCGGATGATGAAAGAATGATCGGGGGAGAAGGTGTGATAGTTGAAATTGATGAAACTTTGATTTCAAAGAAATGGAAATATTATCGCGGAAGAAGATATCCCGAAATATGGTTATTTGGAGGAACCGAACGTGGCAAAAAAATGGTTTGGACAAATTGTTCTTGAGAGAAACCGAGAAAATCTAACTGCTTTGATTGAGAAGTTTATAACCGGGCAGTATTATTTACAGCGACAGGTGGCCCGCGTATTGGACAGAAACTTATAACCTGGAACATTTAAGAAATCAAAATTATATCCACTTATCTGTTAATCATAAACTCTGGTTCAAAGATCCCAGTAACCGGTGTCCATACCAATAAAATGGAAGGATGGTAGGGAAATATTAAGGTTGACATGAGGAAAAGGCGAGGAATGAATGTTGAACAAAAGATTAATTTTCTTGATTTTCGATTGTGGCTTTCAAGACAAAATGTTGATGAAGAAGATATTTTGATTATATTCTGGCGCTTGGTTGCTTCGAAGTATAGTTTCGATGAATAAATTTTTTAATAAACGTATTTACTATATTTCATTTAAATATATTAATTTAATTTTAAATTAATTTAAAATTTTGGGCGACATACACTAGAGCGTCGCCTTTGTTTTTGTATTGAAAATGAAGGAATTTAGCACGTAAAATATTCATGAAAATATATTTTTTAACTTACTAGTTCTTAAAGTAACATTTGGTTGTATTGGTAAATTTGTGAACCTATAGATCAGGGGTGCCCATAAGGTCGATCGCGATCTACCGGTAGATCGCGAAGGATTTTTTAGTAGATCTTCATAAAAAAAAATTTTTTATATAAATTTAGATTTTATATAAAATTTCTGTTTTATGTTTAAATTTTTGCCAATTTTCATGTTCTGTGTTCCATTTCTATGGTAATACTAAATAACATTTTTTAATTTTGATTTCACCATTTCCAAAATGTTATTTAGTTTAATTTAGTTTAATTTAATTTTGTAAATATTATGTAAGTATTAAAAAAGTAGATCGCATACACATTTTGGATGTGAATGTAGCTCTCCTAGAAAAATTAGTGGGCACCCCTGCTATAGATGGTCTTTATATTTTTGGTCCATCTTAGCCAGATCTATAAGAGGATACTCCACACAGCAGGCAATTTATTTAAAGACACTTGCAAAGTCAATCATTGACTTATAACGGGCTATAAAATGTGAGTAGGATATAGCATATGAAAGTGAGATAAAAATATTGTCGGACTCTATGTTGGAATATAGAACAAGCTGAGTGAAAATTCTCTAAGAAAATAATAATAATAATAATAATAATAATAATAATAATAATAATAATAATAATAATAATAATAATAATAATAATAGCCTACCGAGATCAAAGAATAATCTAATGATTGCAAAAGATCAAATAATTGTTGACATTGGTGATCATATGTACCATTGCACAGTAGACATTGCCTGAGGCAAAGGGGATAATTATCCGCGAATATAATTGCCTATACATATTCCAGATTTATCAATAATTGACAAAGTTTTTAGAAATAAAATTTATCAATCAATAAATCTATAACAGTATGATTAATTAATAAGTTAACTCAATCATTTCTACAGTTGTATAGAAAATACAGTAATGATAAAGAAAACATCGATTCCTTTACTGATTCATAATAACTACAATGTCAATTGAAAAGAAATCAGAGGTGAAAATCGAAAGTTCTTATAATAATTTTACAGTTTTTAAAATGAATAATTTCAACCATGCATAATTCTACCAAATTTTCATTAATCAATTCATAAAGAAAACCTGATTAAAATTTATTAGAGGTTACGACGAAAAAATTCACTAACAACATAACTTCAATGTATCCCAATTAGTATTTAATTAAATATTTCCCATCTTAATGAGAATTAAATATTTATTAATTAATTATTGCAATTATTCACATCAATTTTATTTGGGATCAGACTGGATCTGACCAGATTTATCAGTAAAAGCTTAATCTGAAATTCAAGAATTTCTATGATACAAATGAACATAAATAATACTTAAGATTAATAATTATAGTTATGATAATAATAATAATAAATAAAAATAATAAAATAATAATAAAATTAAAAATAATAATAAAATAATAATAATAATAATAATAATAATAATAATAATAATAATAATAATAATAATAATAATAATAATAATAATAATAATAATAATAATAATAATAATAATAATAATAATAATAATATAAGAACTTTGTTTAAATTTCATCACTGATTTCTTTTCATTTGACATTGTATTTATTAAAAAGCTTAAGGATTATGAATCAGTAAATATATCTATATTTTTTTGATATTCACGAATTTTTTCGCGCTGCCTTTTTCAAGTGAAGGGATAGTTTCTTGGTAGCAGCATAAATTAAATGTTAAACGAGTAAATGATAAGATAAGCCTTTTGCTACAAAGTATATATTAAATGATTATTATTTAAAATCTATTATCATTTAATACATATTTTGCTGCCAAGGTTTATCATATAATTTAATTGCTCATTAATAATAATAATGATAATGTTGAATTTCCTAAATGTGAAGAACACTTAAGTACGTTATGTATAATTTCTAATAAATAAAATATAAAATTACTGAATATATGCTGATAAATTATGTTAAGTAATATTTATCGTAAAATTGTCGTAATTATTTAAAATTGTAATTAATTAATTTAATCTACCTTATTTAACTATTGAACATTAGTTAAAGAAAAACCTAAATTATTAATCATATTATTATATGTGCGGAATCCAATAAAATTTATTAATCATAATAATATTGCATTAAATAAAATACACCTAATTCCACAAGTTAAAAGTCTCTATAATACATGTTAATATGTTTTATATACTTTAAAATATTTTAATTATTTGTAATTAAATGAAAAAATTCTTACATTGTCAATTCTTCACCTTCGCAAAAAGCTAGCGTTTCCAGAGAAATATCTTAAAATCTAAAGAAATAATAACTTCAAAAATATTTTTTAAATAGATTTTACGATGTTTTGTCGTCCTTTTATCGAAAGTTCAAAGTAGAGTTGTCCGATTTAAAATCCAAAATTTTTTCCGCCATGAATTTTAATATATTAAAAATAATGATATGTTAACAATATGTTAATTACTTTTAACTTTCGGAATAAAAAAAGCTATATTAATTTTGCGTGTATTTTATATTATGTGTGCTGTGTTTGTATGTAAAATTATTTTTCTGTCACTTTCTCAATTCCTATAATAAAACTTTTAACTTTCGGAACATAAATTTTTGCACTCAGTTTATGTGTTCCTATATTATAATTTTATCGATTTTGTTTTAGATTATAGAAACTTTTAACTTTTGGAATTAGGTGTAATGCATTAAACACTCATAAAATACATGTGATTAATGCATTTTTAATGTTGATTCTTTGGTTGAATGATTTTATTAGCAAGGATATTTGTTTGAGGAGTGATGAAGCGTGCATTGTAAAGTTTGGCTCAAATCATTGTATTAATAAATTTTAAAAAATTAAATTTAAATTGTCCTACAGATTGAATGTTTATATATTTTCCTTGATCTAAACACAAATTCATTAATTTAATTTATGTAAAAAATATGCTTAACGTGAATGCCAATGATTATTTGAGAAAGAATAGGAAACAAAACAAAAAAGATTTATCTAAGAAAAATCTTAGTATTTGTTTTGCTATTTCTTTGAAAGATGAAATTTTTTTAATATCATTACTCCATGATTTGATAAAGAAAAATCATATTAATAAAGATTTTAGATGATATTTGGCTTCATGGTTCATATGGTCTCCCGAATGTTCATAAGGATATTCTACCTATGAAACCTGTTTTGTCAATGATATAAACTTCACAAATTATATAAATTATCTACTGAAACCCTTTTTAAGACTGAATTTGAGTGGAAGGATAACTTTGAGTTTGTTTCTTTTATAGTGAATTTGGATAAGCGTAAGAATGGTCAGTCTTTTCACAAATGACAAATGAAATGAAACATTTGATTTGTGTTGTAAGTTATGGAATATTAACACCTCACTTCATAATATTATTGATATAGTTGCTTTTCGTGAACTTTTGACATTTTCTACATCGAATGTATACTTTATTTTCTGCAATCAATGGTACAAGCGGATTTATGGTGTTGCTATGAGTTCTCCTTTAGCTCGGACATTAGCTTCTGGCCTTTATGCCAAATTTGGAGAGTAATTTTATAAATTGTAATATAAATAAACCGAAAGTATATAAGCGTTATGTAGATGATATTTTTCTGATATTTAATAGTAAGAAGCATGTGTTACCATTTTTGAATTATATGAATAATCTACATAGTAACATAGGAAATCTATTCTAAAATATCGTTTTTTGATTTATCAATTGAAAAGAAAGAAACACATTTTGAAACAGAAATTTATAAGAAAGCGACTGATACTGGTCCTATGTACTTCTCCAGAAGGATTTTGTGAATTTAAATATAAAAGAAATATGATATGAGGCTTGGACTGTCGTTCTTGGATATTAGTGTACTTATTGTAAGTAAAAATGAATTATTAAGTTACTTCATAATAAAGGATATTCTAAATCTTTATTATAACGAATGGTATGTTAAACTGTTGATAAGTTGATAAGTGTGTTGATAATGTGAATGAGATTGATGACATGATTTTGTCTGGTGTTGATCTGTTTAATTCTACTAAGAGTGTCCGTTTGATTAATACCAAAATTAATAATGCTATAACTAATAAAATAATTGAAAGTAATTTGTCGGGTGCTATTAGTTTTATTATTGTTTTTACGTTATCTGAGTGTTTTAAAATTTTTTTAAATATTGAAAGTGTCAGTGTTAAAGTTATTTCAAAGTCTTGTAAAGTTCTTGATATGTTCAGTGATAAATCTGTTACACCTTTGGCTTTATGTTCAGATCTTGTATATCGCTTTACTTGTAATGGGTTAATGTCACCTATATTGGAGAAGCTGCCCGTCATCTCTGCACACGAATTCGAAAGCACACCCGATTGAGTGGAATTAGTAATATTAATAATCATTGTAAAACTTGCAAGTTAAAAATAGATATTTCCAATTTAAAAGTATTATCTAAAGGTTTCAATGACTATTGGGCACGTGTTACTTGTGAAGCCTTGATGATAAAATCATTCAACCAAAGAATCAACATTCAAAATGCATTAACCACGTGTAATTTGAGTGTTGAATTAATTGTATTATGATGAATAAATTTTATTGGATTGCGCACATATAATCATGTAATTACTAGTAAGCCTATGAGTATAATCGTTTTTATTGAAATATATTTTAAAAATGGTGTTCTCTTATTTATTTGAATAAATTACCATTTTTATTTAATAATAATAATAATAATAATAATAATAATAAAGTTATAATAAATGAAAAAAATTATTAAATTATATTTCTTTAAAAAATTGTATATTTCTCTCATGAAAATACTGACAAAATTTATTTACAAATCATCAAACAAATCTATGAAAATATATCTGTGGTAAAGTCGATCAAATGTTGAACCGTTTCACATTTCACTGGATCAATTATAGATTATGAATGAAAATTATAAATATATTCTATTTATTTTCTTTAATAAATTAAAAGTTTTCTTTGATTTATTTTTGAATTTGTATTCAGGAATTCCTTAGACAATCGGGCACTTCAAATCGCGTTCAGTCAAAGTATAAAGATGACTCCTGTGAATCCTTTTGTTCTTCCAAGTATGGCGCCTTGACTGTGAAAGCCCGATTCAACAAATTAGGCCGTGTGAAGTGCTTCATGAAATTCGATTTATAGATTTTGCCCTCTTTTCTCCTAGTGTTTTATCTTTTTTTTTAAAAGTGACCGTCAATTTGCCAGATTGCACGACAAGCGAACATTTCTCGGATGTGAATCAGCTCTCGTCTCGTCTAGTATTGATTGAAACCGTCAAATGTTATTTGTTGTCTTTGTATTCAAAAATCGATCGAAAACAAATTATCGATTGTCTGTTTGTTTGTTTGTTTGTTGTTTGTTTTCTTTTGAAATTCTCATCTGATGATTCTCGGTATTTGTTTATCAACTGTTTCTATTATCTCGATGGATCTTCATTTGTTCTTCTTTTTACATTTTCTGTACATAACTCCTCAATTGAAATGCCATTTTTTGATAGCATTTTGTAACATTTTCCTATTTCCTTACTTTTGCAGATGAAAAGAAAAATCAGTTGTAAACATTTCCTATGGTGACTGTGAAAAGGAATAAAAAGGAATCCTTCAAAATTGATCTCATATCTTCTTGTTGTGCGTTGATATATATGTCATATTTGCATATAAATTTATACATATATATATATTTATATGTTGACTTTGTGATTATTTGGTCATGTATATTATTTGTATAACTTTAGGTTCCAATGAGGATTGTATTTGTTTTTGAGTGTCTTCGATTTAATGGATTTTGTAGAGTTTTTACTTACTTATTTTAATTATATTATTATTAATATTAATAATAATAATAATGATATTAATAACAACAACAACAACAACAACAACAACAATAACAATAACAACAACAGGAAATGTATTATTATGATGATCACTGCAAGACGTATGCGGATTGTGTATTTATGGTAGCTTGCTTATGTGTTTATCTCATACTATAGTAATAGCATTTATTATGTGATTTGGTCATTATTTTGTAGATCTCATCAAAGCCATCCCGCGTTGCGAGCTTCATGTTGAATAAAATTTATTATTAATCCACGTTTTTTACAATAATTTGCAGTTTTTAACGAAATATTTATTCATCTATTGCTTAGTATTAGTATGATATTTATCATTATTTTGATTATTATTAATATTATTGCTATTATTATTAAACAAGTAAATGATAAGATAAGCATTTTGCTGAGATATATGTATTATATAAGTAATATTATTATTATTATTATTATTATTATTATTATTATTATTATTATTATTATTATTATTATTATTATTATTATTATTATTATTATTATTATTATTATTATTATTATTATTATTAATATTAATATGATTACCATTTGAATAATCAACCAATCATCTGTATCTGTGTAATTATATCAAAATTTAAGGGCTTTTACAATGTATTTTTGAAAACATTTAACTTACTGTTAGTACCTGCTTTCACATTTGTCATAATAACTAGATTAGAATTAAGTATTTTTGCAAATGGGAGAAGACCAGTTTAATAAAGACTACTCTCATTTGTAATAATTATAGGGAAAATATTTTAACTTTTCAAGTGGCATTGTACTAAATGGAAAATTCTATAGTCATAATTATCCATATGAACAATACCATTTTTCCTCCAATAGTTAATTTAATTTCTTGGAAATAATTAATGCTTACACTTAAACCAGCGCTTCTCAACCTTTCTGTTATTGCGGCCCAGTTTACCAACGTAAATATTCTCGCCCCCCCTCCTTTTTTAGATCTATCGATAATGAAAACGGTCCAATATTCGTACATTTAATTTTATTGGTAAAATGCGACTGTTTGCTATAAATGCTACAGTAATGTATACGTCTATCCTCTACCCTTTATACCAACGCCAACTAAAACACAGTCCTAACACAAGTAGTGAGAGGTTGAGGTATTGTCCCTTCTGCTAATTCCGAATACATATGAGTTTCAGGAGGTTGCCATTGTATGTGTGTGCAGTAGTGGGCAACTAGCGTCGCCTGGCTGTTAGAATCATAAACGTTTGACAGATGTTACCGCACCGCCGCAATACGTGATCGGTCGTCTCGCCTTCGCGAATGTAGCTGTGTGGAATGTGACCATCGCTGTGAACACACGGAACCTCTGCTCAGCATATTTCAAAGCATATCAATGTTCCTAAAACATAGAACCCTATAACTCCAAGCCAGCGATATGTATGATAGAAGAACGAGACGTACGGTAGCATGTTTATGTCACGTGGTTCAAAAAATACAAAAAATATATTTGTAATTGGTAATATGTAATTATAAACTGTATTCTTATTTTAAATATATATATATATATATATATATATATATATATATATATATATCTATATATATATATATATATATATATATATATATATATATAAAATTTTTTAATTATACAATTTCTTTTATTTAACCTTCAACAAAGTTTTAATTTTTTTTTAAATATACTCGCGCCCCCCTTTTAGTAACGCCGTGCCCCACAGGTTGAGAATCGCTGACTTAAACAGAAATTTTGGTATTATGAAAAAATTGAAAATAAACTTGTAGATAAAATTTACAAAAACTACTTTAAGCATTTTTAAAATTCAACGCTCCCCCTTCAATTCCGTTGGTCGACCCTGGAGAATTTTAAGATTCAAAACTTCTTCATGGAATTTGTTGATTTAAATGCTACATTCTAGTCATATCTTGAGTTCTCTAAATTTTTTGGGTTTCGAAATATTTTTTCTTGGACATCGAAAATTAGACATTTGATATTGGACCTTATTTTTAAGATTAATATTGTTATTAATATTATTATTATTATTATTATTATTATTATTATTATTATTATTATTATTATTATTATTATTATTATTATTATTATTATTTAAAACAATAAATGCTGCTACCAAGAAATCATCACTTTATATTATTATTATTAATATTATTTTTATTATTATTATCATTATTGTTATCAAATAATGGTTTCTTGGCAGCAGCAAGAATTAAATGTTAAACATGTAAATTATAATAGTAGTTTGTAGTATATCCGTTGCATTACAGAGAAAATGTTGCCTATCCATCAAAAGGGAGACATTAAAAATGAATTTACCCACACTACCATTTCCTATTTTTAATTTCATAGAAATTTAAAGTTTTATAGTTCTTTCAATTCGCAACAACATATTCTGCAAAACTACTTACCAACAAAAAGTAAATAAATATTTTTTACAATTGCTCATAAACTTTGTCGGTGGATTTCAAAGATATTTAGCTCATTCGATTTGCAACAGCATACTCTACAAAGTGATTTCAATTGTTTACCATGAAAAATAAATCAAAAAGAAGAAAATGATTTTTCACTATCTATCAAAAACCTTCTTGGCCGGTTTCGAATTGCAAACCCCTCCTCCACAAGGTGTTTTTCATGATTTACCAGAAAAGAAATTCAATAAAAATAATCATATAAATTTTATTCTTATCAAAGATTTTCAAACATATTCCATTCGTAACAACGTCTTTTACAAAATGATTCCGATGATTTTCTATAAAACAATATTTACATCAAATTTATATAAATTGTTCTTTGAAAAACTATATTTGTAAGTAAATAATGTAAGAATTTGCTAAATGATATCCAAATAATCATGTTTGTACTAAGAATTTATGAATTGATATTCCAAATAATAAAGTATTTCTAACAAATATTTAGTGATTACTTATAAATTTTGATTGATGAATTGATTACTTCAAATGATCATATATTTCTAACTAATATATTCTGATTGACTGTGATTTTATTAAATTGTATACCAAATGACCATGTATTTCTATCAAATATATATATATATATATATATATATATATATATATATATATATATATATATATATATATATATATATATATATATATATATATATATATATATATATATATATATATATATATATATATATATATATATATATATATATTGGTTAACTAAAGAATCCTTCAAGTGACCATGTATACCATACTAATATACTTAGTTTGCCAATAATTTTGTTAAACTTGTTCTGAAAAAAACTAAATTAGCCATCAAAAAGAGTAGAGTCTCACTGAGAATGCGCCGAAAAAAAGTAGACAGCCAAAAGTCGAGTTAAATTCAAAACACTAAAAGAGGTAACCCCAAAATCGGACAGCATAAAAGTAAACCTAAAATCAGAAATATTGCAATAAAAATTAAATAATAAATAAAAATTTAGAAATAAAACAAATAATAAAGTACAAAAATTTGCCTTTGAAAATGATAAACTTTAAGTTAAAAATTAAAACAAATAAAACTTCCAAACGTACTCGCATAAAAAATAGAATATGTAGACCAGTGTTTCCCGACCCCCTTTATACCATGCTCCATCGTAGTATTTTGAAAAGTCATACGGGGCCCCTCTGAAGTAGCTGTCAAACGTCGATAATCAGTATTCCCAGTATGCAAAAATAACGGTCGATGAAACTGCTGTTATATATATATATATATATATATATATATATATATATATATATATATATATATATAATATATATATATATATATATATATATATATATATATATATTATATATATATATATATATATATATATATATAATATATATATATATATATTAAAAAGACAGTTTGAAGACTATAAATCAGTAATAATATAAATCAGTAATTTATAATCTTCAAACTCTCTTTTTAATAAATTCAATTGAAAAAAATAATAATATATATAGGTGGAATAGTTGATATTTGCAGACGTGTCCCACATCTGAGGAGTGATGCCCCACCGCCAAAAATACTGATATAGACAAATGCATTTTCAGTAGAATTTAATGTTCAATACAAAGGTCTTTCAAACTTTTGCTTTAGTAAATTTATGCCTTTAAAAAATCATAATTTTTTTATCATTTGTTGATGGTGTAATATCATAAATTAATTAAATCATTTTTTAATGTAAATANTAATTTTTTAATCATTTGTTGATGGTGTAATATCATAAATTAATTAAATCATTTTTTAATGTAAATACTTTTATGTTTTGATTTTTATTTTTCTTTGTTAACCTCGAAGTCGTTCCATACTAAAGATTTTAATATCACACAAATTACAAATGGTATGCACTTACCCGACGCACGTAGTTAGTCAATACGGGAGCTGAATTGCTTGAACCCAAATAGGTAAAAACAAGTTAATTAAATGCATTACCTCCAATTAAACCGGGATGGCAAATATCTTGAATTTAAATTAGAATCCTTTTAATTGACTTTCCTTTTCAGTAGACAGCATTTTATATGGATAGATGTGCAACGAACTCGTGTGAAACAGCTGAAATCTAAATGCCGTGTGATGGAGTTCACCTGGTTCAAGTCAGAAGGTGTAAAGAAGAATCGGATCCTGATTAAACTACTTCAATCGCAGATCAGTCAATACCAGGTCGTTAAAGCTGTGGATAAAGCAGTTGGAGATGGTTACGCGACAAAAAGGAAATGATGATGAAATAGTATACGGTGTGCTACAAGATGAGCCCCCAGAGTATTTGATAATTACAGTACCATTCAATACAAGTATCCTGGGTTACTCTGGAAACAACTCAAAGAAGTAAAATGTTGATTACCTGTAACCCACCAAACTCTACGTCAAATTACTATATAGTTTTAACAAATACATATTGATTAATTATCAATTGGTTCAACACTACTTCAAACGACCATGTATATCAAATTCATATACTTAGATTGACTGTGATTTTGTTAAATTTTGTACCAAAAGACCATGTATTTCTATCAAATATACATTGATTGACTAGGATTTTTGGTAAAGACTACTTCAAATGACCATGTATATCTAATAAGTTAATAATAATAATAAGTTAAGTTAATAATAAGTTAACATAGCCTATAATCTAAAAAAATCAATAAATATATATTATAGGAACACACAAACTTACCTGTGTGTAAAAATTTAATGCTGCGAAAGTTAACATTTATTATAGGAATCTAAAAAGTGAGAGAAAATAATTAAGCATACAAGCACAGCACACATAATGAAAAATACATACAAAATTAATAAAGTGTTTTTTTCCGAAATTAACATTGATTAACATATAATTAACATATTAATATTTTCAAATTATTTAAAAAGTTATGCACAAAAAAACTTTTGAATCAGAATCCGACTGCTCTACCTTGAGCTTTAGAGAATAAGAAGAAAATACATCGTAAGATTTAATTATAAAATAATTTAGAATATAAAATTTCTTTAGATTTACAGATATTGAAGAAGGTCCTTCGACACTTTGAATTTGCAGGAAAAAATCTCAACTCGTAAATTTTAATAAATTATTTTAACAAATTAATATTTTCATAGAATTACAGAAAAAGACAAAATTCGAAAGAAGATTACAAAAACTTAAAAAACTATTTTATCCATTCTTTCCTAAATGTCTTAAAAAATAAATGTTTGGTGATTACTTTATTTATTTATAATTATAAAAATATCTAACTTATATTTTTACGAAATAAATCAAAGTAAATCCAAATAAAATGTCATAAAATTCCTAAAAACACCTGAAATTTAATTATCAATATGTTATATTATAAATTATGACTAACAGTAATATTTTAAGAACTTGAATAATGATCTCATAATTATATAAAATCAAAATCAAGTCCTAAAAATTACTTAAATTCAAAAACTTACCTTAAAACGATTTTGGAAAAATTGAAAAAATGAAATTAAGTTAACATTGCCATATAAATGGTGACTCACCTCAACTGGTGTGCACACCAACGTATATTATAGACAATGTTAACTTTCGCAAACAGGTGTAACTAATTTTGATCAAATTCATTTGAAAAAGGCAGTGCTGAAAATTCGTGAATATTAAAAACATCGATATTGTGAGGTGTTTTCATCTGAGAATTAAATATTTCAATGATTATTAAGATTTATTTTAAATGATAAATAATTGTACGATTAAAATAACTTTTAAAATAATTATTAAATTGAATTTTTTAAATTGTAAAATTAAACAATCTTTTTATTAGTAAATCACTTTTAAATAAATATATTTTAAATATCGAAATTTTAATAAATGGTTTTGAAAATATTTTATTCAACGCTGACAATTTGTTTGGAAATTATACAATATTTCATTAAATAAATACTTTGAATTTTGACGTTAACTTTTGAACCGGATTTAAAAAATAATTTAGAAGATGTGCTAGCAGCTTCTAATAGATATCTTTACTGATTCATAGTCAAGCTTTTTAATAAATAAAATGTCAATTGAAAGGAAATCATTGGTGAAATTTGAAAAATTATATAATTACATATGACTTTGTTAAAGGCTAGTTTTCATAGTTATCATTCGAGCATTGAAAAGCAGGTCAATTTAAGGTCAAGGTCGTTTTATAAATAAATTTTATATGGATCGTAGTTTTTCCTGTCTGATAACAAATAAACATGTTTTCATTTACACTGACACAGCTTTTAATATCAACCATTCTCCAAAATTTGACTCATTAAGGCAATGCAGATGCATTACAGATGCATGACTAACAAAATATAAAGTAGAACTCTGTTAGTAGTACTTTTGAGACGGAAAATATTATGAAATGAGTATTGCAATAAAAAAAATTTGTAAATTATATTTTCTGTGACAACCAAATAAAAATAGAAATGTTCTTTAGTCATGACCCCTCTACTGTTCTTGGCTAACAGATATTCAAATTAACCATGTTTTCAATTCACTAGTTGTCACCCTATTTAATGACCATATATTGTTACTAAATTTACATAAAAATATCTAGTTTTTTTGTGTTTTCCTTTATCGTTTGAAAAGGTTTTTCATTATTAACACTATTTTCTCACATAAAATATTACTGACTCAGTAAAGGCAATGTAGATGCAATTCATTTACAATTATGTTACAATTTTGATTACTATGTTCATTTTTTAATATGTGCGGATGGCAAATAATGAGACGAATACAAATAAAATAATATAAAATCAATTAGGATTGTTAGAAAAAATATATTTAAAAAATACAAATTAATTAAAAATTAATTAAACCCGATGATAAATGATAAAATAATGAAATTAACATTTTCACCAAAATCAATAGAAATTAATTTTTTTCAATATTAAATTACCCGAGGGACAGAGAAGGGTCGCCTGTCAAATTGTTTTGTTTTCAAGAAAATACAGTTCATATAATTATTTTGTTTGCAAAAATTGTAGGAAAGAAGCTAGTATAAAAAGCAAGGATAATTGTGGTCAATTGCCAGTTACTCAAAACGTGAAGAAATAGTAAAGTCAATCCTTAAATCAAAGTTATGATCATAGAGACATTGAAAGATAGTTAGATATAAAAAGGATTAGCCCAAATAATTATCTTCAAAAAGTGCAGATTAAAAGTGTAGCTGACAATATTGTGAAAATCTGACTGAGTTTCTATAAATTATTGTGTCTTTTTTGATTAATTTAGACAAAGACCACGAGGAGTCAGAATTAGTACAGACTTTAATAAATAATAACCCAACGGAGTCGTTTGGTTTGTATTAGCTCTAATATTTAGTAAACTACGTCTTTATCCATAAAATGTCGAAAAGGTGGAAATTTATGAAATCGGGTCATTAATCCTACTCCCCCCTACAAAGATTTTCATTTTAGCATAATAAACGTATGCTTATATGGAACTAGATGAATGTATTATGAATAGACGGAAAAGAACTCAAAAAATATTCATGANACCCTACTTATATATATATATATATATATATATATATATCTTTGCAGTCCGAATAGAAAGTTGACCATCTTCAGATATACGCAAAAGGACAAGGAGTTTTTATGATAAGAAAGTTGTTGCAATATCATTTTGATGTTTTAATACTCTTCTTTTAATGTTGTGATATAGATGCATATTGACAATCTTTGTAGTATAAGACACTTCAAACTCGTGGTGGGTCCGTCACTGAATAGTCGCCAAATCTCTGGGCAATTTTCATGTAATCCTAGATGACGAAGAAGTCCAGAAACGTCATGACAATAAACAATAACTTATGTTCTCCAGTTCGATTGGCAGTTATCTTAAATTCAGGCTTGATGTATTTATTTTCAATCTATAAACTACCTCATAAACCAGAGAAATGTGAAGGAAGTTATTATTTAAAAATACCCTAATTTCATTCAATAGTTTATGGCAACGAAAAACATTTTTATAGGTCATTATCATTTGTATTAATTGTTGTTTGATGAAAATCAATATTTCAAATAAGAGAATATTACAAAAGTGAGTGGTTGAATTTTCAAATCTGACAGCAAATCACTGCATTCGATCAGTTGGAGAGTTTTATTGAACACTCAAATAATCCCTAAACTAGTTTGCTATTAGAAATTTCATCGAATATCACAACACACTTTATTCGTATCAAGTCAATCTTTGGTAAACCATTTGTTTTTTCAATGGAAAGAATTTTTTTTTAAATCTTATAAAATAGGAAAAATGTAGTTTTGATATTTTTTAATATTATTGAATAATTATTTATTTTTTAATTTTAATTTTAGTAATATTAGTTGCATGCAACAATTATTTTGTAAAGTAGATGACTTTGTCTGTAAAATATCTTTTGGCAGCATTTCATGTTTCCATATACACAATGAAGGGAACAACAGATTTAAGATCTAATGAAAATTGTCCCTATGCCAACTCTACGTAAATAATGGCGTTGTCTGGCTGATAAATCAACAGCAAGGAAATAATTTCATCTGATATTAATCTTTTTAACTGAAATGCCAAAATTAAATTTTTAAATTTTAAATTTTTTAATTTTTTAAATTTTTATACATTTGATAATAGGGTGGAGTTTATTTTTTAACTTTTGAAAAATAATCTTCTTGCCCTCTCAGATGTATAATAATTGAGGAAAATATGAGAACGATGAAACAATATTTAGAGGTAGCTCAGCGATACTGGAAAGCTAGGATTGACCTCTTATTTTCGGAAAGTACTGATACTAGATTAATTCTCGAAGGCAATTAAAAACTCAGTCCTATCTATTAAGTACACTGAGACTAACCAAATTGGTAATTATATAATTATATAAAGTTTATACATCATTTAGTAATTGACAAATCGCATGAAAATCAATTCAATTTCATTTATCTACATTTCTTATTTTTAGACTATCGATCAATAAATTTTTCATATTTGAACTAAAAATAAAAATATAAATAATAGAAACTGAAAAATTATCATAAAATAGAAAATTTTACTTAATTCAATTTGACAAGTAGCTCTTCACTTTTTTAATCCTTTGTAGCTGTCAGGCCTGGTTTTAAGCGTAGCCAACGTCGGCGATCGTCGACAGCGGCACTTTTCGCACTTTTCGAAGGCGGCATTTTCTAATTTTTTTGTCAATTCCAACAAGAAAAATAAAATGTTTTTTTTCGCTTGAGGTTGAAATCTTGAAAAATAAACTAAATTTTATTTAATTTTTCGTATTAAAATACAAATATATGTATTAAGTTCAGATATTCAGTGTTTTTCTATTTTCCTCTATTTAGAAATTACATTTTTTATTTTTGCTGCGGCAAGTTCGCATCTCGCCTACACACAGAAAACTCCTAAAACCGGCACTGGTAGTTGTGATGTAATTGTTTTAGGATACTTAATTTCCCTGCATCATATTATGTTATTTTAACCGATATAATTAAGGTTTTGTGATTGCCTGTATGTTTAATTGGTTAAATATGATTGTCTGGGTTTTCAGATTATTTTATAATACATAATATATAGCCTGCTTTTTATTAATAGTATTGTTTTTAATCTTAATACATCGAAAGTTATGTCCATATATGATAGTACTAACAAAATGATCTTTTATTTTGGCAAAAAATACATTAAAATATATTTAATAGTTTACTATGATTAGCTGATAAAATCCAGTCAATTGCGTGTTGTCTTAAATTTAATATTAACGGTAATTATTCGTTTTATACAATTTCTATACACCAATCCCTCGATTTATGCGGTAGATACGTTCCAAGAAACTAACGCGCAAATTGAAACCGCGGAAATCGAGACTTCAAATTCATACAAAAATGATAGATAGGTTCCAGAAAATAAAATTCTGCGTAAATCGAGACTTTGAGTTCATATAAAGTAAGGGGATAGATTCCAGAAACTCGCGTAAAACGAGGCATAAAAAATAAAATTTTATTTAGAAATAGATTTAAAAAATCGATATTTAAATTTTAAATTGTAAAATTTATAACATGTTCATAGTTAAAAGGTATATTAAAAGGAATAATTGTAATTTAATTATTCCGCCTTCTCACTACTATATTCTACTATATTCAATATATGCATTTGAGAGACACTTGCCACCAAATATGTTTGATTTCATTAAACAAATATTATATTTTATGACCGCGTAAAAGTGAAACCGCTTAATTCGAGGGATTGGTGTATGTAGAAATATTTTTAAATAATTTCACTATTTTTGATTGTTAACAATAAATAAAAAATTACTTTCTATTATATTATTAATTTTTAAATGTTTTACAAGTCATGTCCGTATGATTGTGTTTATACATTTTACTAGTGACGAAATTATAAAATTTTTGCTTGTGTAATCAAAATATTGAACTGATCTGATATAACTGAGAAGAGTAATTGTGATATAAATATAAATAAAAATTACTTTAATTTACAATCGTTATTATTTTTCACTATATAGATCAGCGCTGGCGAACCTATGGCACGCGTGCCCAATGTGGCACGCGAGACGATTTCGTGTGGCACGCCAAACCTTTGAGATAAAACAAATTTGTGAAAATTTTAGTAGTATAAAATCATTGAAATCGCAATTTAACACTTCAGCATGATTTTATTGTGCAAATATTTTAGAAACCGTTAACTAAGAATCGAACAATAGGTCATTTCCAGATGGCAGAATATATATTTCTTATGATTAAATCTATAAATTATTTTCTATCATTTTTTATATATTCCGCATTTGTTTTAACAAGTAAAAATAAACAAGTTAAGATGCGCACGAATTTGATGACGCAGACATCTTGTTGACATTATTATTGGTGAAAGATTTGTAAATATTTTTTTTGTAAATATTTAATAATTTAAAAATAAAAATTTTTCTAAATAAAATTTCGTGTTCAAAGCAAAAAAAAATAAAACTTTCCGAAGAAGGAAGTGGCAGGGAATTCCAAGATTGGTGGACTGAACGATATGGAGAACGATAACTATTCTTTTTGACTAAACTAGACTTGAAACACTTAATGTGAACGGAATGTAACGGAATCAATTAAAATGCTAAAAAATGTACTTGGCACGCCAGCGTGTTTTCATTTTTCAATTTTAAAATATTGGCACCCAATCTTAAAAAGGTTCGCCACCCTTGATATAGATCCCTTAATCATTAGTTAAAAAAGAAACGCTTAAAATGAAAAATCTCTACGTAAGTATTATTTAAAATAATAGAAGGTCCATTTTAATTTTACCGCCTAGGACCCACAAGTAACTTAATCCGCCACTGATTATATGTATTCATATTTAATCGTTTTAAAAATAAAAAATTTAGAGTTTCTTAAATATTCAGGAGTTTAATTAATGTCGTATTTTGTGTTATTGTTATTCTAGAGATTTTCTGAACCGTGGTTGTGTGAAACTATTTGATTTTCTTCTAACAGTGAATTTTTTATCCGTCTATAGCAGTGCTTCTCATCTCGGGCCCTAGGGCCCCAGTTGGGGTAATTTAGAAATAAATGGATTTTTAAAATTTGATAAATTATAAATTTTCTCAAGTATATACGTCGTAGTTTATATATATATATATATATATATATATATATATATATATATATATATATATATATATATATATATATATATATATATATATATATATATATATATATATATTATAGAAAATATTTCTTAACACTGAAGATAAATTTTTAAGTAAGGGCTTGTAAAATAATTTGTTAATTAATTCAAAAACTGGTGCAATTTGACTTTCAAACTCTATTGTTGGGGACATAGAGCATAACATGATGAGAAGCACTGGCCTATAGTGTAAGCCATTATTTAGTGTCATGAATTTAATTGAATGTCAGTTTTGGTTATGACACACATACACACATGTATTAAAAGTAGGTTCATTAAAAATTAGTTTATCATTTTTATATTTTATTATAAATTATTATTATTATTATAACATCTGACATGTGGTAATTAAAATGATACGGTTACATCATATTGATATGTTGAGATGGTTTCTGAATTTTTATCGGTTTTAATTTTTTTTTTTTTTAAATTTTTTTTAATTAACATTTTAATTACGTTTTTAAATTTAATTACATTTTTATAAGATATATTAAATCTTTTATATTAAATTAATTATTTAGGCGCTTTACTGAATTGAAATTAATTAATATAAAATGGCAGCCCCTCCTTAATGAGCAAAGTTTATAATTCTAATTTAATAATAATCGAATAATCTAGGCAAAAATGTTAAAATAAAAATTTTGGTCATTATTAGTATTTTTTGATATTATATGCGATTCATTGCTCTTTATTGCAGACTTCATTAAAACAATTTGTGATAGTAAATTTTTAAAATATCCCATCGAGTTCAAATAAATAAAATAAACATATTAATACATTAGTGAGTCCATAAAATTGTTACAGTAAATAAAATTGTAATAATTATCAAAAATGGATATTTATTTGACAATTGTTTCAATTAATTCGACAAATAAATGTTTTGCGATCCGAAAATTATTTAAATATTATAAAAGATTAAATTATATTTAACTGTCTGATTTTTTTCAAGGGTGTAACTATCAAGTTAAATTAAATATTTAATTTAATTAACTTATTTTAATTAATTTATTAAATAATAAAATATAAATTAAATAGGTTCACTATCATCGCTAGCAGGGCCGTCTTAAGAAATTCGGCCCCCGTGGGCTACTGGAAATAATGCACCCTTTTTCGTAAGAAAATTCACAGAATGAAAGTTTCCGCCCTAACAGGCTTGCACCTTGTCGCTATATCCCATTTAGCCCTATGATTAGAGCTGGCCCTGATCGATAGATAAGAAAAGCATAAACTTCGTAGATTTTAATAGATTATTTTAAAAAATTATAAAAATTTATGAAGCGAATAATTGTTTTTAAAAAATTTTTAAAAAATGTAAAATAAATTTTAAAATTTTAAAATTTTTATTAAATTTAAGAATTTTTGTAATTTATAATTTTATTCATTTAACACAAAACACCACATGCACTCGTTGTAACATTATAATTATTTGAAACACATTTAAAACACAAGTATTCACATCAGTTTATACATTAATGATGATTATTTTCCTAAGAGTTTCGGAAAGCATTAGGAGAGAGGATAGCCAGGACGTTTTGCCCTTCATTCTTCCCATCAAGGATATTGTGAAGGCTACAGCATTTATTCTGAACAAAAACGTAAGTGTTAGTTCAAACAATATCGAAAGTGAGCCAGGCATATGAAAGACCTTCAAAACATCATTAAATTCTGAAAGTCCAAAGTTCTAATGTAGATTATTTAATATCAAAGCGACTATTCCAGCAGATCTTTGACAAGATGGAAATTTCGCTGGATAATAAAGCGAAACTGATTCGTTGAATAAAGAATGGTAATATTGTCTGCAATATTCAGAAGGCAATTGGTATACCTGATGGATGCTACATGGCACTAGATGACAATGACCTTGACAATGACCTTGACAGAGAACCCTGCCCAAGAATAGAAATTACAGACGCTTACTCTGATTTCTTGTATTCTCTGATAAACAAATAAATAAATAACAAAACAAATTCTACCAATAATTAATTCCAGCAGCTGGCGAGTGTCTAGCGGAATTTGAATGAATTCAACTAAGCTCCAGAGAACGGCGGGATTATTCTTTGTATTTTCAATCTCATCACCTTTCTGTTTCGGGATTTCTTAGACTTTGCACAATGAACCACATTTATCAAGTTTCCCGATTCTTTCCTTCTCCTTTTTGAACCCTTCTTAAATACATCTCTTTCAATCCGTTTAATATTTACCTGTTTTTCTTAAACTTAAGTTTTTCAACTCTATCTGAAGCAAAGTGCCAAATTTTGACCAATTTTATTTCATTTATTTAGTAAAATAATTTATTTAATTAATGACTGTTTGACAATCACTTAACAATTTTTTCTTTCGGCTTTCTTACATGTTATTATTATTATTATTATTATTATTATTATTATTATTATTATTATTATTATTATTATTATTATTATTATTATTATTATTATTATTATTATTATTATTATTATTATTATTATTATTAATATTATTATTATTATTATTATTATTATTATTATTATTATTATTATTATTATTATTATTATTATTATTATTATTATTATTATCATTATTATTATTATTATTATTATTATTTATTATTATTATTAATATTTATTATTATTATTATTTATTTATTATTATTTATTTATTTATTATTATTATTATTATTATTATTTACTGTTTACTGTTGTAAGTAGATTAATAAAGTTTAATAAACTAAATAAGTTTAAACAAAATTAATAAATAAATGAAATAATAAAATGTTTGCAAATATCTAAAAGAAAGAATTTCAGTAAAATTGTTCCTACCAAAATTATTCTATAAAGGCTTTAGAATTCGAAATTTGATGTTTTGATTTCTCAACTGGATTGTTATAATAGGAAAATGTAATTTTTGTATGAAATATTCCTTTCCTATTTGAACAATGGGATCTTGTCACCCCTTGTAAGATGCGCAGTTTCAAGTATTAGTTTGTCTCCATACAATTTTCACATCATTCGCTAATGTATACGTCGGTGGTTAAAATATTATTTCAAAGTTTTAATTTAATTGTAATGTTTAAAGCTTTCCTCATCAGATTTAGGAATATATATATAGAGCCCCATCAAACCCCTTCTCCTTGGAGACAATTTGGAATATCTGAATTAATAGAGGATCTTTATTCATTTAAACAAAAATAACAAAAGTGAAAAATAGTTATATTTTATTTCTTACCAACTTTGCTCAATTATGTGAAAAGGGCGGCGTCAGTTACTGGCGCAGATGCAAATATGTATATTATAAACACGAGCTATTTAATAAAAATACTGATGGCAATTCAGTGAGATTGAGTTGACACCGTAATGTTCACCACCATGCTTCCCAATTGAGCTCAGATTCTTGAGAGGAGTGGTTAATCCACTTTGGTTGTAAGTTTTAGTCGGTCCCACCCATTTTTATTAGTGTCTGTTATTATAACATTTCCGAGGGCATTATTTTCTCGTACTCTATCTTTCTCTCTCGCGAGAATAATTATGAAATATACTCATAAACTAACTGGATCCGCCCTATTGAGCATTTGCTTGATGCCTGATGCGAAACGAGAAAACGTATAGAAAATTACGGTGAAACAAAAGGCAAATCATAACTATATCAAATTTTCCCAATGAGATTTTGTTGATTTATTCACTCGCGATTTCAACGATATTCTTGTTATCTTTGAAGAGTGGAGAAAAGATAGCGAAAAATAAATCCCATCAAATGTTTACTGAAAACGAAACAGATTTTTTACTGTTGTCAAAAGTGAATTGTAACAGAAAATTAATTAAAGAAATATTTATTAGAGGGCTCGGTTCATTAGGAATTGAGCGTATCATCTTTATGGATGCTCTGGAATGCTATGAAGGAGAGCGGGAATTCTGTATATCAGCATTGCCCATGATATTGCCCTCTTGGTGTATTTTCATTCTCACAAGCTTCTGCTTTTATTCTCTTTTCTCTTTTCATTATAGAATATCCCGATATTATCATTTATCGCTATTTAATATGAATTACAATTTAATTACTATATAAACATGGAAAACAATATTATTAATAATAGTCGTTTTTATTATTATTATTATTATTATTATTATTATTATTATTATTATTATTATTATTATTATTATTATTATTATTATATTGTATACTTACCTGGCGCGAAGAGAAATCTTCGTGTCTCCCGCATAGTACTGATGAGAGCCAAAAGCTCGAAACTAGTCTACTATTGGGATTTGCACTGGGTATCACAAAGCTTGTACTGTTTATTTTATTCAAGTGAGACATCCGACAAAAATATTTTAACACCATTACTTTGAAAGTCAAAAATGCTAAAGGTAATCGGATGCACTTGTAAACAGTTTCTGTGTATCGACTAATTTTTTAGTCCGCAGAGGTGATTATGATTTTTCATACGCCATGTTTACAAGTTTACAGATTTTTTCTGTGACCAAGCTATTTTGCAAGCGATGTGATTTCCAGTGTACCGGGGAAAGTATGCAATAGAGTTGAATCAACAATATTGTATACTTACCTGGCGCGAAGAGAAATCTTCGTGTCTCCCGCATAGTACTGATGAGAGCCAAAAGCTTGAAACTAGTCTACTATTGGGATTTGCACTGGGTATCACAAAGCTTGTACTGTTTATATTATTATTATTATTATTATAATTATTATTATTATTATTATTATTATTATTATTATTATTATTATTATTATTATTATTATTATAATTATTATTATTATTATTATTATTATTATTATAATTATTATTATTATTATTATTATTATTATTATTATTATTATTATTATTATTATTAATATTATTATTATTAAATATTTAGAAGAAGTTAAACTAAAATAATGCATTTTCAAAACTAAATTGAATGAATTATATGTTTTATATTTTAATAAATAAAATATATTAAGTCCCCTCTTTTTTTTCAATATTATCAGTAAGCCAAACTTCAGCTCCCCAAGGCTGTTATAAACTACCAAACGCTAAGTCTGTTCTCAGTTTATACAGACTGATTTCAACAGGCTTGGCCATCGGTCGGTCTATGTCATAGGAAATAGGATAATAACATAAATTTCAATTCATTAATTTAAGTTTGAACAAGTATTTTAACATTTCCGGGCCCCAGTGCAGCATATCATCTGTTTCCTCTCTCATCGGCCTTGAATATAAGTTGCATTCTTTTAATAACGATCAGAAATAGTGAAGTAACTAATACCAAAATTAAACTGATTTTACAAGATTGACCATGAGATTCATGTTAATGTTTTCTCTATGAATGTCTTGCCATAGGATGGCACTCACATTTATTGTTACCGCACATTTTATTAATTGGCACTAGTGAAACATTGTTTATAAAAAGACATTTGTATGAGATAGTGAAGAGAGATGATTTATGCACTGAAACTATGTACAATAAAAGACAAACAATTTATTTAATAAATATCATCTCTACTTTCTTATATAATTTATTATTTCAATTATTTATTTTTATTTGTGAAAATAATTTACGTTGTATGATTACTCAAATATAATTGGCCAGAAACAATAGCACTCACGCATTAACAACCAATTATAATGATGCATTCAAAGTACTCATATGAACTTTAAAATACAATTAAATATAATTCAGGGTTTTCCAGTAGACGGTTTGTTGGGTTTATGAGTCCACAGAACTAGTCAGAGCAATTATGGAGGTAAATGCCATGATAGTGAGAATAATGTGGCTTAAATCTAATAAGGAGTTCAAGTTGGTGTAAAGCAATGAAACGCATTACAGAATATGATCCTTCCTTGTGTTAGATTCCTTGAGTAGCAGGATGCTACAGAGACACAGAACTTTATTCTTGGTTATAGTCCGCGCTATCAGAGAAAAGATTTTGAAACCTTCAACTTTTAAAACTATCCAAATTATTACTAAGTTCTGATCATCAACGATAACATTAGGTATAGGATTCTCAGAAACCCATATAAATATAATAACACCTATAAAATATATATCAAAATTTATGATAGTTAATTAAATTGATAGTAAAAATAAAATAAAATAAAATATTTTTATTCTCAAATCAACATGAAACTCCATGACAAATCCTAACATTCATTATGTAGTGCAGCAACCCGCTGCTGTAATGCTGTTATGGAGGTTATACAATGAACCATTCACCTCTATATTCACCTCTTCAGTTCATCTAGACCCCTACAAATTTCCTTCATCGACTTAAAAAACTCAAAAATTCCCTAAAATCAACATCAAATTTCTTAGCAATTCATTTTATACTTAATAGAACTCCTTAGGGAAATTTCATTTTCATTATGATTGTAGATCAGAAATTAATTTCCCTCGGATATCCTGATCAGTGTCTCCTCCAGCCGAACTCATGAAATGCCCTTACCTTCGGACGACTAAAGAAAAATTTTCTTCAAATTTCTATTTTCAATATTATTCAATTCTCGTATTCCATTCAGCGTTGTCATGGAGTTTATGACCCTTATTCTTGGACCCTTTACTTGGAATCAGACTAGATTGGTCATATTTCCTAATCAAATAAATTTCTTAAAAAGTGCTTTATTTATTTGTATAATAAGGACGGTAATCGTTCTGAAACGAGGCCTGTCCATGACAACACTCTAAAGGTCTACCGAAATTATCACATTTCACAGCACTAACCTTTTATTCATGTTATCAACCTTAATAACATCAAATAAAAATATTGCCCTAAACTACTTATTTGTTTATACTTGCAACGCATGTTTAATGATATTATTATTATTATTATTATTATTATTATTATTATTATTATTATTATTATTATTATTATTATTATTATTATTATTATTATTATTATTATATTATTATTATTATTATTATTATTATTATTATTATTATTATTATTATATTATTATTATTATTATTATTTTATTATTATTATTATTATTATTATTATTATTATACTATTATTATTATTATTATTATTATTATTATTATTATTATTATTATTATTATTATTATTATTATTATTATTTATTATTATTTTAATTATTATTATTATTATTATTATTATTATTATTATTATTATTATTATTATTATTATTATTATTATTATTATTATTATTATTATTTATTATTATTTTAATATTATTATTATTATTATTATTATTATTATTATTATTATTTTATTATTATTTAATATTATTATTATTTATTATTATTATTATTATTATTATTATTATTATTATTATTATTATTATTATTATTATTATTATTATTATTGTTATTATTATTATTATTATTATTATTATTATTATTATTATTATTATTGTTATTATTATTATTATTATTATTATTATTATTTTATTATTATTTTAATATTATTATTATTTTATTATTATTATTATTATTATTATTATTATTATTATTATTATTATTATTATTATTATTATTGTTATTATTATTATTATTATTATTGTTATTATTATTATTATTATTATTATTATTATTATTATTATTATTATTATTATTATTATTATTATTATTATTATTATTGTTATTATTATTATTATTATTATTGTTATTATTATTATTATAAAAAAAGGCATAAAAAATAGATGTGCACATTTTTTTATTTTAAATGAATTAAATAATAATAGTGATAATAAATAGATAATTGCACTATTGAGATTCTCCATCATTTAATCAAATGTCTTTTCTTTGTTAATGGCAAATGAATTCATGACTCGGTTGCTTTTTATCTCTGCGTACGTCAATGACTCACGTTGACTCGCATTGCGAGTCAGTAATGACATGTTTAATCGCTCGGTTTCAAGTTCTTATCAAACTCACGATTCCTTCAACAAAGCTTCGATGTTGAGACTCCCAGGTGAAGCAGGCTAGATAATCGATAATATATATCAACGAGAGATAGTTATAAATATAATCTATTATTACATGGTATTACTAATTATAACGAGCACACCACATTTGCTTTGCACATCAACCCAACTAAACATCATCGCGAGTCAGACTGTTAGCGATTGCCATCTTTAGTGCTGGATATTGACGAAAACGAAGCGATTGAACATCGAGCAATGCATATTGTGAGACTTATCATATTATATTCGATGAGTAATTGACGCGAGATTTCAGCGAGAGGAAGTGAATACAGCAGATTTGCGTTCGCAAATGCACAAGCACTCTGCATACAGCCCGAGATATGCGCACGCACACACACATATATATATATATATATATATATATATATATATATATATATATATATATATATATATATATATATATATATATATATATATATGCACACACATACACATATAATTGACGAGATACATTTATGTTTAATTATAAACATGAAGTTCAAATACCACAGCATCATTTATTACATGTTTCCAGTTCGGCAATACTTGTGACGAGTTCTAACTTATGTTCGCTCAACATGCATGAGGAAGCAGTGACCAAAATTGTTCATTAGGCGAGCATAACGCTGCAAATGATTTGTTTCGCTATTAAAATGTTTACATTGTTTGTAAACATTTTCATAGTTTCTAGAGAAATTTATTGTATTATATGCTATACAGTTCGTTGCTCTTAGTTCTGTTGTTATTATTTATCGATCCGTATAGAAATAATAATAATAATAATAATAATAATAATAATAATAATAATAATAATAATAATAATAATAATAATAATAATAATAATAATAATAATAATAATAATAATAATAATAATAATAATAATAATATTAATAATAATAATAAATATTAATTAATAATAATAATTATTATTATTATATTAATAATAATAAATTATTATTTATTAGCGTCAGATCATTTGTTTGAAAATAATTAAAAAAAATTTATTTTTAATTAAATTTAGAAATAAGTATTATAAAATAATTCGTTTTATTCAGAGTTTTTAGGGAAAATATTTTAGTAACTTGAAGCTGCTAATGCCACACTCAGGAACTTGTATTTGATTATGTCTTAGTTGGGACAAGACTTCGATTCGGTTCATGTTTGGTGTCGGTGGAGAGAGTTTAGCAGTTGCCCAGAATACGTACGCCAGCTCTTGGTTTAAGGATAATGAGTTGAATTTCATTTTCGGCCTTCAATTGAGCATGTCCAGAATCGGAAGCACTATCAATTTAAATACAATGACTCCGATTTATAATGCATTGCCATTACCGGAATTATCAGGATACAAACGTTTGGTTCAGCTTTGTTCGTTGCTTCGGTAACTTGCGTTTTTGAAGGGTTTCATCCTAGAAGTATGAGGTCAAAGTGATGTCATGTTATAGAAGATGTATACATTTTCTACAGTTATTTACAGTAAATGTCTTGCGTTGATGACTTGATCAACTCATCATATTGTCTGATTAGTGAAATAAATCAACCCCNAATAATGTATAATTAGTGCCGAGGCGAGCTAATTATGCGCCCCGGGCGAAATAAATAAAATATATAGCAAAATGACAATAAAAATACTATTAAATACACTTTTTATTAATTTATTAGTGTAATATAATAATATAATATAACTCAAATTATATAAAAGATGTCTTCCTGCTTTCATGTATGCAAAATTTTCAATTGCTTTCTCGAGATTGAGGATTGCTACAACTTTATTTTCAATTGAAAGAATGGCCAAATTATTCAACCTATATTCTGTCATAATCTATCGCAAATAAGTTTTTTTTAATTGTAATTTACTAAAACTTCTTTCACCTCTAGCTCCACTAACTGGAATTGTTACAAGAATCCGCAAAGCCGCCTACGGATTTGGCACTGTGCTTTTCAATTTATTGTCATTTATATAGTTCAAAGATTTGAAAGGGTCATTTGCATCATTTGGTATTAACTGTGACAATGTTTCGATTTCCTCACACAATTCGATCCCATGCATATATCCAGGGGCGCTCCATAACCATTTGCAACAAAAAAAATTCATTTTGTAAAATAAAAAAAATTACGACTATTTTGTCATTGAATGCTCATTAAGCTTAATTTTTATATACCTGTTATTATCTTGTCAAACTAAGGATTTAGTGTTTTAATTTTTGAACCAAATCAACATTTCAAGTTTTAAAATTTATAAAAAACAATAAAAAGATTTTTATTTAAAAAAAAATGAGAGATATACATTACGATTTGTTAGATTAGAAAGCAGGATTATATTATAGAATTTGGTAAATATAATGCAATGTTTGCTATATTTTTGTTAACAAATATTGTTATGATGTACGTTAGATATTTATTATTTGTATGATTTGCATCCTTAGATATGCTCCAGGAACGTTTTGCAATTGAACATGAAATCCTAGATAATTTAGATATACATGACTTAATTTCACAATTTGCTTTGAACAAAGCAAGAAAGGTCTCTTTTTGTGAGTAGGAAACTATTAATTTCATAAACTTTCTATTTTTTGTGTGTACTAAACTATAACATTCCTTAACCTCTCTGTTTTGTGATAAATAAACTATAATTTTCATAAACTATTGCATGTGATATGAATGTTATTCCGTAGTTAGTTTAATTTTTACTTTAATTAAAATGCTATTTTTATTTTGGATTATTGAAATTTTTTTTAAGAAAGGACGGGGAACGGCAGGAAATTATTTTGCACACAGGCGGCCTAATAGCTCGGTGCGCCTCTCCATATCTCTGCTTGTCTCGTCAGCTAATCTTATATGTAAGCCTTTGCAATTCTTCATCAGCTCATTACGATTTGTATTATTTTTAATATTGAACAGAAAGACTCTTTGAAATCTTCCGTTTGTTGAAACCTTTTGGATGTAGACACTAACGACTGCAGCATACCATTAGAAACGTGATTTTTGTAATATTTGTAATATTAATACTGTTTAAAAAATAGATATACAGTGAGCAAATATTTCATTATATTGGTGAGCACAATAAGGGCTGTAAAAGTATAATAGATATGTCTGATTTTAAATTTTTATTAAAAAATTTAATATAATTAATAATTAATCCAATTAATAAATCTATAATTTCTTTAGTTATTATATCCTGCCTAATGAGGAAAACTGTCGAAATATATCGTGAAACGAATGTTTGATTGGCGCTTTCTTATAATTTGATGTTTCTTTACAGCTTTCAATTTAGTCATAAAAAAGGAAAACTCTCGTTATGATGTGTGGATATTCTACAATTGGGTTAACTTTGAATTAAAAAGCACAAAGGTCAGCCTGAGGCATTTGCCCCCTCTTTCACCTTTGAAATGTTTCATATCAGCTCCATATTGCCAAGTAATAGACAAGACATTCTTTGATATTTGTTTTCTAACCTCGTTATACATATAATTAACAATGTCATGAATTATTCCATTGAAATTAATTCCAAACAATGTACTGGACTTGTCTTTTCCAAACCTTTCAAATACAGCAATACTTGTAATAAATCCTCTAAATGCATCGGCTAATGTTATATTGATTGATTCGAAAATATTTTCATTGTCACTGTTGGCGTGGAAAATGCTAAATGCAAACATCAGTAAAATATTTTATTTTATTGGTCACCTTTGATCTATTTTCTTTCTTTTTATGATATTTCTTTTATTTTCATTTTTGTTTTTTTGGTCAGAATGAAAATAAATGAAATATCTAAATTAGGTAATTCTTCATTCTTAATGGAATTTTTCTTTGCTTTCCTTCAAATTCCCTTGCCAACGACTTGGATTTAATTTTACTCAAAATGTTAAGTTTAGTCAAACTTTTGCTTCATTAACATTGCTTAAATATAGGGTTGACACATGTTGAGAGACTCAAAGTAGGACAGATCAATAACCTACTACAGTAGTACGTAGGACAAATATCCAAATTGTAGGACTGTCCTACTGAAAGTAAGACGTGTGGCAACTCTACTTAAATATTATCAATTTTTACGAATAATTAACCCAAAAATTAGATTTATTTGATGCATTTAAACAACAGGAAGAAACTTAAAATCATATTTTAGAAATGGCCAGTATGAGTGACTAGACCTATTTTACATTTCTAACAAACTGATTAGTTTGCATTTATTATTCATACCGGTTGATGACTTGATAAAATATTTCAAGCGATTTAGATTTATTTATCATTCTTTATTTATATTTGTCAACTCATTGTTATTTATGGGTTAGCAGCATCCGCTCCACCCTTGCAACTGAATGTATACAGAGGCAGACTGATTCTCTCACCGAAAGTGATTCTTTTTTTAGCTTTTCGAATTTGAAGACCATCGAGAACTTTTACCAATGAATATGTTGAAATTGAAAAAATGGTTTGAATATTTTCAATGATATTTGTATTAATTTCATTTATCTTTTAGGTTTGGTTAAGAGTCTTGAATGAAAGAAAATTGAGTACGACAAACTCGGAGCTGCATGGAAAACATGGAAGCACCGTGAGATTACAAAACTGCAAATAGATTTGGCTTGGTCATGCAAGCATTATAAATCATGGGTCTTTTCAGTATTGTAGACTTTCCAATTTAATAATATCGTGAATAATTGCGTAGAGAGACGTCCTTACTAGGAGGTCACTGTCCCCTTAAAATATTGAAAACATGTTATCAAACACATTACAAATAAAAACCATATTACATCTATTGCAATGACATTATTTACAGATTTTGTAATTCTTATTTGTTGTTGATTTGGTTCTTTAAAAGATTATAAAACAATGAAAATAAGTGTTTTCCTTAGAATCCTTATGTAGCGAAAAAACACCGTTTTATGTAATTTGTCTTGAGTTTAAAATTGTGATAGAACCAACCAAATAATACGAAAATTAAATTAAAATAAAAATATATCATTGCAGTTTATTTCGACAAATCAACTGTCATCATCAGGCACACTAAACAAAATTAAAATAGAAAATGATTAAATTTTATTGGTCAATTAGTAAATACAGTGCAACTCCAATATTTGCCCCCTTCAGTATTCGTCTTTTTCGATATTCGCCCTGTTTTTCGTCAAATTTTTTTTAGATATAAGAAAAGAATTAGAGCGAAGTTTGAAGTTAGACCACGTGTCACCGATTTAGTAAAGGAATTTGATATGTCGATAACTACCATTGCTAGCATAATAAAAATAAGGGATGCTATTAAATCAGATGATGTCGCACAAAGTGTAACAATTCTTGCTTCCAAAAGAACGCCGCTGATTGAGAACATGGAAAAGTTGTTATTAGTTTGGATAACTGAAAAACAAATGGCTGGTGAAAGTATTTCAGAAGCTATAATTTGCGAGAAAGAAAGTTACACTATCAAGATTTACAGAAAGATGGGCCTAGGCCATTAATTAGTGCTGATGATGCCGATTTCAAGACAAGTAGTGGCTGGCTCCACAATTTTAAATTGCACACATGCATTCATAGTGTAGTTAGAGATGGCGAGGCTGCAGGTTCGAATGCGGGAGGAGCTAAACAGTTTGTGGTATGATTGTGGATGATTGTGGATGATTGTACCCACATCCATAAAATGGCACACAAGCGGATTCAACACTCCATACAGTAGCTTGCCTACTGCATTTGGCCTGGCATATTTATTATGCTGTTGTTATATTTTTATTAATAAATTTTTTACCCTTTAAAAACTTCGTAGATACCGATGAATATCTCCCTCAGCAAGTTTTTAATTATGACTGAAACAGGGTTATTTTGGAAAGAAGATGCCAAGACGCACCTACATTATAAAAGAGGATAGTTCACTAGCTGGCCTATAAGTCTAATGAAAGAAATGTTAACCATTATGCTCTGTGGCAATGCTAGTGGTGATTAGCAAAATAAAGCCATTGCTCATTTACAATTCTGAAAATCCGAGAGTCTTTAAGCAAACTAATATCATTATAAGTAAATTGAATGTCATATGTTGCGATCAAATAGTAAGACCTGGATGACTTAGGCAATTCTTTTAGAGTGGATTCATGAAGTCGTTGCCCCAAGTACTAAAGCTAATCTAGAAAGTATTAATTTACCTGTGAAAGTTTTATTAATTTTGGATAATGCTCCTACTCATCTCCCTGGCTTTAGAAGACGCTTTAACTGGTGATTACGATTATATTCGCATTACATATCTACCCCCAAATACAACTCCACTGATTCAACCCATGGATCAACAAGTAATTTATAACTTTAAGAAACTGTATACAGAAGCACTGTTTCGAAGATGTTTTGAGGTCACGTTAGAGACCAAGCTTACATTGCGTGAATTTTGGAAAAATCACTTTAATATCCTACATTGTTTAAGGCTAATTGATAAGGCAAGGAACAAAGTCACCACCCGAACAATGAATTCTGCATGGAAAAATGTATTGCCAGAGAGTGTCAGAAAGTGACTTTGGTGGTTTTCAGGAACAGCATGTTGTTGATGAAATTGTTGCTTTGGGTGTAGCCATGGGATTTGAAATTGACAACGCAGATTTTGAAGAATTGGTTGAGAAACAAAGAATGGAACTCGAACTTTATAAAGAAAAGGAAGCTGAAACGATAAGAGAAATTTGATCTAACGAGGAACAGGATGATGGTCCAGTTTCAAGAGTTGAAATAAAGGAATGGTTGTCTACGTGGAGAAAATGCAAAAATGGCATCCAAACATCGCTATAATAAACCAACGTATCAATTCATTTGATGATGATGTGTTTGGAAACTTAAGAATAATTTTAAAGAACAGAATAAAACAACCTCTGATAAGTTCTTTATAAAAACGAGTGCTGGTGAATCTTCTGGAAATGCTGGTGCTGCAACAGGAAATCAATCACTTGAAGTGACATCGCTTGATGATGTAATGGAAGGCGGCTCCCTTTCCAACCAATAATAACCTACTGTAACCTTAAAAATAAAAATTCTTAATAACAATCATTGTTTTTCTCATCCAAAAGGTAAATTTCTTTTTAAAATTTTATTTGTGTTTAGTATTTATTTAGGCCTACACAGTGTGTATTACTCATTATTTATGGCCGTACGCTGTGTTAATATGTACTGCAGTTAAGTTGTACATGGTTTGAAATGATTTCGAAGAGCGATTCTAGAGTAAAAAAAATTTTGTTAAAGAATATACAGGTAAAATTCGCGGCTGAGAACGGATTAATCCATTTTTCATCATTGCCTCTGGAACGGATTAATGATGAATATTGGAGTTCCACCGTATATAAATATGTGTGCAATCCAATAAAATCTTTTTTTATTTATAATTAATGATAAAATCAAATAAAAATTGTAAATTTATGCAAAACACATTTATTCCAACAAAATTAATCTACCAAAATAAGTGTAATATTAATACTTACTGGAACCCTACAAATCTCTCTGAACCCTGTTCAATTGATAGTCCATATGCTGAAATAACGCGCCAAGTTTTCAGAAACTAGTTTTGTCATATTGGCAGTAGAGCTTCAATTCCATCTCTATGAAGTGATGGAAAACCTAGGGGAAAGAAATACTTTCTGTGCATTAATGTCTATTGGGTTTTGGAATAGAAGTCGGCAAAAATATACAAATAAACTTTATAAATATTAGCAAAAACAACTGAAAAATCACCGACGACATAACATTTACTCTGCTAAACTTTCTTCACTTTTATGAGACCTTCAAAGCTTAAAATCGAGACTCGCTGATGAAAACTAGCAGTTTCGAAGGCTAGCTATACAAATTGATGTATGAAACATATGTTTGCTTCTCCGAGACTGGAAAGGTTAAAGAAAAGAAAGTGTTAACAAAAATCTATTTTTAAGTTATAATTTATTTCTGAGTGGTCCAATGAAAATTTTGAGCCGTCAACAGGATCCGTATTTTTAGTTACGTCCTCAAATCCAAGACATTACAACTATGCTCGCGCTAGCTATTCCCGTAGTTTGTCAGGTCTTTTTGGCACAACAAAGTACATAGACGAGTGTAGGTTTAACCGGCCCGGTTTCATGTAGTCGTTGTGATCAGTTACGCGCGCAACCACCCTTACTTCTCCGTATTTCACACATTTACTTGTGTTAGAAATAACATGGATATAAAAAGGTTAAACGGTTTGGCTTTCTCTTATATATTCATCAAGACATTAAAATCAGTACAGATGAAATACTTTCTGAATAATGAAGGGACAAAGGGGAATTTATATTATATTGTAATATATTCTATGCAATATACATTGTTAATAATTAATAATAAATTTGTTAATTATCTTAAAATATATGTTTCTATTTTTCCGTTTCAACTTTTAACATTGCTCGATGAATTGGAATAATTAATAATTCACCCTAAGTTTAAATCCTGGCTATGTCCCTGATGTTTGTAATTTATTTTCCAGATAATATTAAACGTTCAGTATTTTAATTAAAATGTTCAGTAATTTATGTTTCAGTAAATAAGATAATTTTGTTCAGTAAAAAAAATCTAATTCAAAAAAAACATTTTTTGGTCAATATATTATCAAAAATAGACAGTAAAACAAGGGTTAAGGTTAGGGTAATTTATTTAAAAATTAATGAGCATTTAATGAACACTAAACATTTATTCCAATTACTGAACATTTATTCCAATTACTGAACATTTATTCCTTTCTACTGAGTATAAAAATACTGAACATTTTAATTAAATTACTGAAAGGCTTATTCAAAATACTGAACATTTAAATCGTACTCTTTATTTTCCTTTATTTTATTAAAAAGAGAGCTTGAAGACTATAAATAAGTAATATATCGATGTTTGTTGATACTCACGAATTTTCGGCACTGCCTTTTTCAAGTGAATTTGATATATAGTTCAAATTATTTTATTAGTAAATTGAAATGACAATGATAATATTTTAATATTTTGATCTTGATCAGTTTTAATTTTAACTTTAAAAAATTTAATAACTCCATTTCCGATCCACCCACGTGAGATTTTCATTTTTACCAACTTTACTCCGAATCGTTTATTAATAATCTTAGGAATGCATTTTGACATTTACATTCGATTTTGCACTGGCTTGAAAATTAGAAAAAATAATTTTATAATTAATTAGTTAATATAATGTAATTAATTTTTAATTAATTATAAATTAATTAATTTTTAATTAATTATAAATTAATTAATAATTAATAAAATAGAATTGTAAAAATTTATTAGAATAGTTATAATAATTATAATTAAATTTCCTTATTCCAAAATATAATGATCGAAATCAGAATTATTCATTTGTATGTTTGTGTTTCATGTTTGTCTGTCATATAACAAATTAAAGCATTTTCAACCTTGAAACATTCACTGCTGGTTAAAAATAATTTTTACTTTTGTTGAATTAAGGCACGATTGTACTTTTTTAGTATTTACATTTTAATTAATATCTTTATAAGTTTCTGTCTAAGTGCCCATCCAAAATGACGTCATGCTCCTAGGGGAGGGAGTTTTGAGAAATGTGACATTACAAAAAATTATTTCATTTGACAATTTTATCACTATTATTTAGTCATTCAAATAAATTTAATTTTTTATTCACTAGATCCGCCATGGCCAACCGGTGGCCATGCGAAGCGTTTTGATGTGGCCCGGCCACAATTTTACACATCAAATCAATAATTGTCTTTTTTAGAATTCGTATTCGAATTAAGCATGTTTTTAATCTAAAAAATTGATTCTAAGTTTACTTGAATCGTAAAAACGAGTATATTTATTTGAAATGAATTTATTGTGGCCCGTGATAGTATTTTTCCGCAAATTTGGCCCTTCGATTGATTTGGGTTGGCCACCACTGCCCTTGATGTTAAATTTTAATTAAATTTCACTAACTTCATCAGGTAGAGAATTTGAGAACAAATATTTTTTATTTCTAAAAAAATTTAATGCAGACAGTTTTAGTTGAATTTTAATAAACTGAACTTTGATCATTATACTAATATCAAACCGATTAATTAAAATTTATATTACAAATTCGTAAATAATTTAATTATAAGTCATTAATTATAAATAATATTTGCAGGGAATTCACTTGTGATGATGGATAAAAATAAAATGTACTAGTGCCTTTTTGACGCGTACGTTTCAGCATATCCTACAAAGAGCAGAAAGGCTTGCCAAGAAGAACTAGTTCAAAAGTGGAATAAAATAAAAACTCGTAAAGATTTCCAATTTAAAGCTGATCGTTGGTTCCAAGAACTAAAGGCTCTTTCCGCGACAAAAAAAGAATCACTCCTTACATTTTGCCCCAAACAAACATCATCTGCAAGCAAACCCTCACCCACAAATGTGCCTGTCAAAATACTTTCGAATTCAAATTCGCAGTCTGATAAACAAGTTTCTGATACTCATACTGATTTTTTTAGTACTAGCAATTCAGCAACATCAAGAATTGCCACAGTCCAGCTGCAATTACAGTCGCAGATTGATATTCTGAATTCTGATCTGGTCAGCGTGTACGAACGACAAAAATGTGGAATGCTTTCACATGAATAAGATATATAATTGAAAAAGAAGAAAACTAAATTGGAAGGCCAGTTGAAGAAAATGAAAGATGATCAGAAAGAGCACAGAAAGCGAGAAGTGAGAAGAAAAGAAAATTGAACGCTCTATTTGAACTATAATCCAGAATTACGCACATCTCTGAATGTCAAAGACAAGATTGGTAGACGAAGGATTGAGGAAGATCAGCCTTTATTACTGGAAACTATTGTGAATATTGCTATGCATGGATCAGCATCTCATAAAAAAAGACAGAGTGGTGTATACAGAAGCATAAAAACATTATATTAGCTGACTGAACAGTTGAAAATGGATGGCTTTACAATCAGTAGAAGTGGTTTATACCTTCATCTTTCGCTGAAGCGCAGTTCATCTCTTGAAGGCCAACGTCATGTGTCAACAATTCCACTGAAACTCATCAAAGCACAGAACAATCACCATGCTAAACATATCGATGGTTTTTCCGTACTACAACACTAAGGCACACGGAAAAATTAGCATCCATGCTAGGACCGAATAATCAGATGACAAAGCTCGTATTCTAATTGGGACGACAGCTGCAAATAAGCAAATTCCACTACTGATGCACAAAGTTTGAAAGTAGCTGACATCGTTCCTCGCTCTTCAAATTCCTATCGGTCAATTCCATACGACTCCATACAATCCTTCCTTAGTGATAGGATCTGCAAGAAATGTTACAAATACTTTGCGTCGTTAGTCATACTGCGAAGTCACTCTGTAATACACAGGCAAGAAACAACTAATCCGACCCAACGTCTCAAGCCTCAGAAAATGTCTGCACGTCGGCAACGTGAACATATGATTGTATTCGCAAATGTGAAAATAAGAAAGTACAGATTGGGTGAATGAAGAAGAGCTTGATCTGAATGAAATATTCATTCCACAGGATGATGGTGTCCATCCTCTCTCTAATTATTCCATGAAGGGACATTTTTAGAAATTAAGCTTCAATAAATTCAAATCATTTTGTGGAAATAACAGTGCTTCAGGATATGTTTGACATATAATATTAGCAGATAAATACAATTTTTTTATTAGAAAGCTTGACTATGAATCAGTAAATATATCGATGTTTTTGATATTCACCAATTTTCGGCACTGCCTTTTTCAAATGATTTTCAAGATTTCTAATAAATACAATGTCAATTGAAAAGAAATCAGTGGTGAAAATTGAAAAAAGTTCTTATAATAGTTACAATATTTTAGTTTCAAAGTTCAAATATTCATTTTGCAAACATGTTTATATACTACTCGTAAATGGTTAATCCAATTACTCTACTTTAAATGAATTCAATTTACAATACGTAATTCAAATGTTGTGCTTATAATAAATAATTCCATCCTCTAATATTGGATAACCCGGTGAGTAATGTGTAATTGAAAGTTTATACATCTCAAAAATGTTACCCGTGAAACTCTTGGATATTTGTCAAGCTAAGAACGATTATTCTCCCATATTCCTCTCATGTTCCCCATATTTATATATTTTATGTCCTTTTAGACTTTTTAATGATAAAATAAAGGAGTATCCATTAAAATCACAAAAGTGTTTTATTGTTGAATTTATCATAACAGTGAGTTTCACAAGGGTCAATGTACAATTTCAATAAAAGAAATCTCATTTATATACATACGAAGCACCATCGAATCGAATAAAATAATAAAATTGCATGCTGAAGGAGGAGGAAATTTGCAGAATGTAATCCGTCCGAAACAGAAATGAGAATTTACAGTAAAAAAAAGGTCACATCTGAAATAGTCTATCGAAGAGAGCCTTTACATAAGAAGGCACAAGAGTGAATGGATTTGACAGCACAGAAATAGATTTCCAACAAAAAAAGAACAAATCTCCATGCAAAAAATAGATCCAAAATGAAAAGACTTTGTCTAAGTTATTTAGAACAGTTGCAGAAATAAGATTTAATAAGAAAAATCTATGAAGGCTTTTATTTTTCTGGTGATTGGGGTTCCTCTTGATGGAGCTGAGTGTAATCAAGTGGAGTTGATGATGTGTGCTGACTGTTCGACGTTTTGATGATGCTGGTGTTGAAGGCGTTTTGAGATCCTGATGAAGGTGAGATTGCCAATAAGCCGTCAGGACACAATTCATTGTTTCCAATTTCATCCATTGTCGATTCTGCTGGAGTGATTTGGCAGTAGCTTTTGTGACCTTTTTTGTTTAATGACGATCGGGCTCGTTTATTGGCGAACCATTTTTTCACTTGAGAATACGTCAGTCCACTGAGTTGAGAAAGTTCTTTGGTGTCTTCGGTTGACGGATAGGGTTTGTCACAGTGATTAAAGAACCAATCTGAAAGAATTCTATTTTGTTGACTGGTGAAATTCTGTCGATGGGGTTTGTCCGAAGTCAGTCCGCCAGGAGATGATTTGTTACTGTAGTTCGTGTGGGAATCCATCAGATCACAACTCGATTCGTGCTTCTCCAACACTTTGCTCAAATCTATTTGGCAGGATTTCGTGTCCAAAGACAAGTTTGAATCGAGAAATGAGCGGTTGAATAAATTCTCATTGTTTGGTTCAGATTTTTGCAAATAAGTAACGTTTTCGGAATGTCCGTTCCGATTTCTTGATGAAATTTGACTTTTTTTGAATTGTCGCTTATGGGGAAGTTTGGTTGGATTCTCGACCGACTTTTTGCTGTTGAAAATAGGAGATAAAGCTCCGTTTCCTAAAGAAAAATAAAAAATGAAAATATCTAATTGTAAAACATAAAGATAGCACGGAAATGATTTGTAAACTGAGAATTCAATAAGACAGAGGAATTTATTTTCTACTTGTTTTAGGGTCCTAGAAGGTCCGTCAAATTATATCCTAAAGAAAATGTCCAGTGGAAATAATTGATAGTATGAACACAATATTAATATTATAAGAACTTTTTTTTGCGATTTTACCACTGATTATTTTTTCCATTGAATTTATTAAAAAGAGCTTGAAGACTATAAATCAGTAATATATCGATGTTTTTTGATACTAAATAAAGCCAGTGCCGAAAATTCGTGAGTATCAAAAAACATCGATATATTACTGATTTATAGTCTTCAAGCTCTCTTTTTACAATATTAATAAACGAAGGTAAAAAAGCTAAGTGAAAATATTTTTTAATAAATCCTAAATTATCTTCACTGACAGGCTCCTTACAAAAAAAAGGAATAAAAGTCAGATGTCAACTTACATATTGTGAATAGGGCTACATAATGAAAACTTGGTAAGTTCGTAGTATAGGGATTATAAATAAAATAGAGGATTATAACTGATACAGGGGATTATAAAATAATAAATTGAAAAATTGAAACATTATAATAATTAGAAAAAAATAAAATATTAAGAAAAAGTAAAAAAATATATAAAAGAAGTAATTGAATAGCTATAAATATTCAAAAGGTAAGCTTAATAGCACGGGATGTTTACTTTTAATATAAAACTAATTAAAAGTTAACAATTGATTTCAAAAAACTTTTCAATACCAAGCATAATGTTATTAAAAACGTGTTCTTTTCCATATTTTCTCCTGAACATAAATTCAAACAAATATCCTTCAAGCAATTCTTCAGTCGTACCATTTTGGTGTTTTAATTTCTGTTTAGCATGATGCTACAAACTCTCAATGTATACTTGGATCCTCGGTATCAATCCATTATATGCAGACCAACCATATGTGATTATCCGTGTCCCGGGTAAATTATATCTTCTTATTTCCCTCATCAACGTTTCTTTTGATCTATCTGGAATTAAAAGCCATCTTTTCGTTGATCTCTCTATACCACCTAGTCGTCATTCTGCCAGTCATTTAATTATTGACATGCTATCCATTTGATTGGAGCTAAAAAGATTTACTAATCTTGTTTTTCCGTTTTTAATAGATATAATAACGTCTTTGCAAGTTTTTTCCTGTACATAATGGGGTAAAATTTATTTTTAAAATTGATTATTTTATAATCCCCTGTATTAGTTATAATCCTCTTTATTCAAAAATTGCCAAAACTCTTTTTTGAATCAGATTTTTCTCAATTAAATTTCATTCCTTCCCTTTTTTATTTGAAATCAACCCTTTAACGTATAAAATAATTGAACTTCATTTATAGAGCGCTATCAAAAATTATATTTCATTTATTTTCATGCTGACAAAAGATCAATAATTAATTCTAGGCAGAACAAATTTTATTGATAACATTTGATAAAGGAGTGGCCGAAAATTTGTGTTGCATAGAAAATATATTTTTGATCTGTTTGTGAAATTGAAAGAAGTGAAATATTAAAAAAAGAAAACAAATCAAAGGTGACCAAAGAAATGACATTATGAGGCTTTTTATAAAAAATAAAATTATGCAATATATATGCAAATATTGTTAATGTCATGAATATTACAATTCTTATGTGATTTTGTTTTTATGGTGGAAACTTACAGGGAGGTCTTTATTATGACCATTAAGAAGGGAGTCGTGCTAAGAATGTATTCTCACTGGCTCCCAATTATTGTTGACGAGTATCTTAAACCGGGTTTACGAAGAAAACATATTTGAGATAATTAAAATAGAAATTATAAACTCACCATTTTTTGGTATGTTTTCAATGAATAAATTTTTCGTCATGTTTGGCGAAGATCTCGCCGATTTGTGATTCAAAAACATTGCCGACTGTTGATGAGTCAACATGTGATGATTTGAGTCGAATGAGTTCGAGTGGATGCTTTTCAGCATGGTATTTTGTTGAAGATTCGAGAGAATTGCGTCGACTTCTGGATTTTGAGACGGAAACGCGAGTTCCGATTGATTTGTTGTCGAATTAGAATTCAGTACCGGAGCTAAAGTTGGAAGAAGTAATGGAATAATATTTGGTGGCAATTGAAATTGCGGTTGAAGAAATGAAGCTGGATTAAACCCAGGTATTGGTAAGCGGTTTTGTTCGTTGGATTTAGCGAGCATTTGACCAAGAGTAAGTTTGATGAGTTCGATACATGTTTGTGGGTTAGAAAGAAGGGGGTTATTAATAACATTGTTATTATTAATATTGTTATTGTTATTGTTGTTGTTATTGTTGTTGTTGTTGTTGTTGTTGTTGTTGTTATTTATAAACGATTCAATATTCTCTGCCAACATGTATTCCGGTTTCATCATTGTGCAGTCCACCGATTCAGACTTTATCCCTTTAAACGGGCACGTAATAGAGTTAATCTGAAATTTAAGAAACCGGTTGAAATTTTCAGAAACAAATAAATAATAAAACGAGAAATATTTACACGTGAATATTTTAAAATACATGTTAAAAAAAGACTAAACTTTATCTAAAAGTTGGCATTTAAAAATCATCTCGTCATAGAATTTGAGGCCTAGTCATTCGATGCAGCGTTGGAGCTGGATGCTTGATAGCGAGGATGCCGGTGCACTCTGCATCTTTAAAGCGCACAAGTTATCTCTAATTTGATTTTTGGGCAGGAGAACAGCGAGATTAGTGTTTAATACAAAAAATTAGGCGATGTTCAAACACACAAGCGCAAATATGCCACTCTAGTTTTCTGTATGTGTCTCTCTCTCGCGCGGTAAAACGAAGTTGAGGCGAACATTTATTAAAAATCATTATACTGGATTCGCCCGGATTTTGAAGAGGCTCTCAAGCAGTAATTACACATGTTTACCTTTAATTTTCATGTATTCGATTTACTCTTGTCTGTTTGATAAAAAAAAATAATATAAGCAACGATTTTTCCCCATCTGCCAATTAAATTTGACAAAAATGACATTTGACGGTTACTAACCACCGGATTAAAGCACAACACATGATTTATAAAAATCAGCGAGTTGTTCGTAGAGGTAAAAAAAAATTATTCTTAATGTAAAACTTCTATGTCGCTGTGCAGCAGGCTGTGTGTGTGTGTGTGTATGTTTGATGGATTTTGAGAAAAATTAATCGCTGTTTCCAACGAGAATATAGAGACGAGCAGAGTTATTAGTTTTGTACTGGCATTTTCATATTATCTCAAGCTAGAATAGACGAGTTTCTCGTAAATGGCAAAACAGTCATCGGGGGAAATTTTTAATCGGGCTTTTCTTTGCGATTTGAAACTGAGTGCAAAATGTTGAACAGATGCGTTTGGAGAGTGCGAGTGGAAAATTGTCTAGATATGAATGAGTGCTTGTTGCTAGCGGTAAGCGAACTGAATAGCGTGTGTCAAAAGTGAAAAGATATCCACAAAGCAACAGCAGCACATTTCGATAATTTATAAAGTCATAATTATAAGTTTATATTATCTTTGAATGTTTCTATATTCATTGAGCATTTTTCGTTAATGGTAATGATAATAATAATTAATAATAATAATAATAATAATAATAATAATAATAATAATAATAATAATAATAATAATAATAATAATAATAATAATAATAATAATAATAATTAATAATAATAATAATAATAATAATAATAATAAATAATAATAATAATAATAAATAATAATAATAATAAATAATAATATTAATAAATAATAATAATAATAATAATAATAATAAAAATAATAATAATAATAATAATAATAATAATAATAATAATAATAATAATAATAATAAATAATAATAATAATAAATAATAATAATAATAAATAATAATATTAATAAATAATAATATTAATAAATAATAATAATAATAATAATAATAATAATAATAATAATAATAATAATAATAATAATAATAATAATAACAATAATAATAAATAAAAATAATAATAAACTCTTCGAAGAGATAATGAGTGTATTAAATTTGCATAGTTAATGAAGCGCTGACACTAGTTTTGAGATGAGTCTACACAATTGGCCGCCATCTCATCACTTATCCGTCCTCAGCCAATGAGAGTAGGGATCAAATAACAAAGTATCGAATAACAAATGAACAATTCGTATCATTAGCGCATCATAACTGACATGGTTATTTCAGGTCTTCCAAATCGAAATCCAGATACGAAAAGTTCTCATATAAATTACTCATTCTAAATTAATCATTTGGACAATTGTTTTTTTTTGATTTTCTAATATTATTAGAAAATCACAAATTCTATCAATAAATGAGTGTGAAAAAAGAAGGGGGGAAAATCACGTAATAATCGATAGGGTTTAAATGGAAAATCGATTTGAAATTGTTTCCCCCCCCCTCTTTGTGCATTTCTGTGTGTGGGAATCGATTTCCAGTAAAAATCGGATTTGATAATATCTGAGAATTCGATCAAAACACTGATCAAGTGCTGAAATGTGCATTTCTGTGTGTCTGTATGCCAGATTTGTAAAGGAATTTCAGCATACTCCATCGGGTTTTTGGTAACAAGAGATAATTATCTTTTGCAGGGAACCCAATTTGGAGTAACGAACAAACCGTTGTAATCTCGTCATCGGCGTTTCGTAATTCGGGAAGAGAAACTCGATTAGATAATCATTAATAATATCTGATTAAAAAAAATTCAATTTTTCTACATAAAAAAAAAGTGGAAAATTTTTTTTCCAAGCGATAAAAAAAAAATCTCTCCTTCTTTTACCAACTCAATTTTGGGAATGATAATGATTTTTTTTTCTCGCTGATTATAGGAAATTGTAATAATAAAAAAAAGAAGAGGAAAAAAGAAAAAATCAGTATTTTATCGATAAATTCTGTAAACCTGTCTACTAAGAATATTATTATAGCAAAATGGATAAATTGGCATTTTCAGGTTTGTGTATTTTCATAAAGAGGAAGATAGAGTTTGTGTAAATGATAAATCGCAGTGTGCGAATCTCGCATTGAGCGATCTGTGTGAGTTTGTTTATTCTCTCGCTTATTCGTTATTTATGAGAGAGATAGAGAAGATGCGAACTCTACTCGCTTTTCACTACAGAATCCAGATTTGTGTATGTATATGTGTGTGTGTGTATTTCAATGTTCGTATTCCATCATGTGTTTATGTATTTTTTCGAGCGAATTTTAAATTTCGGGTTCGAAGGAGCTGACTCAATAAACTGCCACGCAATGTATTAGCCATCATCTCACATGTATAGCAAGATATGCAATCTCGCATATTCTCGTCTTAGCACACACACACACATTTACACACACATTTACACACACACATTGACATACTCTCAAGCACTTGTCAGCACTCGCAAATATGTCTCGTAATTCTCGAAAAATCGACTGCACATGCACATAATTAACGATTTTACAAATTTGAAAGGATATACAACTCAACACGATATCCGGATAAAATAGAATTTAATGTAAAATTATAACGAGATAATAGATATATATGATAATAATTGTATATAAAGTCTTACCGACATATCCAAAGGATCGTTTTCATTGTTTTCTCCTGGGAAATTTGGTCTTTCAGACTCAACTTTGTTGTCGAATTGATTCGAATCGATATCCTAAAAAATTTCCAATAATAATAATAATAATTATTATTATTATAATTATTATAATATTCATAATTATTATTGTAGAGACTATTAAATGTGTATTTGAGTTGATGGGAGACGAATGGAGATAAATATGAAAATGATTAACTGGATAACGATAGAGGAAGTTTAGTGTAACAAATTATAGATAATTGCTCAACTCAGCTCCGGAAATAGAAACCGGCACTCTATCTCGTAATTGATCCTCTCAAATTCTGTTTCGTAGCCTTCGTTGTTGACTTCTCATCCTCATAATCAATGACAAAGATAAATTTCGATTTGATTTTCTAAATTTAATCTACGAAAAATCAAATCCACAGACAGTAGTAACAAGAAAACAAAACAAAAATTTCCCCAAACTCTCTCTGTTACGATTGGTTTGTTGAGTTGAATGAAAAATTCGCGTTGGAATTTTATGATTGGAATACAAGAGAACAATTCCAATTACCCTCTCCCCCCCTCATTTTCATCTTCTTATTCTCTTTTTCTTTCTAGGTTTGGTCGTATTTTAAACAAAATTCAGTCGTTAAAAAAATAAAAACTTTTTTTTGTTTTTTGGTGTTTTAATCAACTCCAACTCAACTTGTAATGTTTTACGAGTCGATATGAGCGCACGTTGGCTTGCGTATTTTGGTTTTTTGACAAATATATCAAAACTAATACAGACTCAGCTGATTTGAAATTCGATCATCTTCATTCCATAAAGATGTTACATCAGACTCCTGTGTTGCGTTTTTGTTTTTTTTTGTTTGGTGAAAATTTTTGTGTAAACTTTCTAATCTATTACTTGAAACGATTGCTCAATTCAAGATTAGTGAGAAATTCTTACTGATAACAAAACCGAAATTTCGAGTTTATCGCTGATATTTTACGAGTCATTTGTCATTACATCATGAAATACTATCCTAAACTTTGGAGACGTTTGGAGCATAACTCTCAAAATAACTATTATGTAATACCAGTTATACACTTGGGTTTTGATAACAATTATATTAATCATAATAATTATAAAAAAAATTAATAATAATAATAATAATAATAATAATAATAATATATTATTATTATTATTATTATTATTATTATTATTATTATTATTATTATTATTATTATTATTATTATTATTATTATTATTATTATTATTATTATTATTATTATTATTATTATTATTATTATTATTATTATTATTATTATTATTATTATTATTATTATTATTATTATTATTCATTTAACAACAAAATGGAATCTGTTTTATTTTGGAACATCAGAGGTTGATTATTTTTAAAAAGTTATTAATAATTTTATTATTAATTAAGTTCTCTATAAATAAACCCGACCATTTTCCAAACATTTAACCATCGACAGATAAACAACAAAATGTTTTGTTATTGTTGTCGTAATGTTTTCGATAGCTGTTTTCGAAAAATAAAAATTCAATGAAAAGGATTATTTTTTACACCAAAAATAATCAATTGTGTTTTTATTCAATCGATAAATTGTGAAAAGTGAAAAACCAGAATTTTTCGATTTTCTATTTGTTGATTTTTCGGGTTGGATTTTTTTTTCAATTGAGATTTGAGTTAGCGATTTTATGCCGATACATTCTGTATAAAGCTGCTGATCAAAGTAGTGATGCTGATGTTTTAATTATGTAAAAATAACAATTATAATTATTCATTTTACTCGCTGAGGGTTAACATAAACATCCTTTCTGGAGTATATTGAGGACAGCAGTGATTTTCGTGAAATCAATTATTAGAGTTATAGTTATTCAATACAACTTATTTGATTTGAAAATTTGACATCTAATCGTTGTTAATTAAATTTTAATTAATTTTAATTAATTTTAATTAACCCGAAATTAGTAACAAATCAAACCCATTTTTCATAGTCAATATCAAAAAAAATTTACACTTAATTAAAAATTAATTAAAAAAATTAATTAATTAATTAATTTCATCAATTACCTTTTTCAGTTGATATTCATTTGAATCGTAGTTGATTTTTGAATTATTCAATTGGCTAAAGTTTTCATCATCACTGGGGAAAAAGATTCGATGGGAATTGTCATTGCTGTTGTTATTGTTCAATTTTTTCGAAATGAGTTTCTTTCGGATTTTCAGTTGTTTTTTGAATAGTTTACTTTGAACGGTTTTCCGATGGATTTTTATGTTGGATGGATTGATTGATTTGAATTTTCTGATCGATTTCTCACAAGTGGTTTTGTTGCTTTGGGGAAATGTTTTCCGACTAAAAACAAATTCAAATTCTCCGCCAAAACCAAAAAAATCTACTCACTGCAATTTCATGGAACATTTTGATGTGCTCCTGAATGAGTTTCAGTTCTGTCGATACGCATTGGCACTCTTGACAGGAATAGATGGTGAGTTCGTTGAATACATCGTTTGATATCGAATGGTGCCTCTTCAAGTGTTGGTGTAAGGATTCGATGCTGATCGTAAGGAAGTCGCACTTACTACAGCATAGAACATGAACCCGGTTGAAACCTTGTTGGTTATCAGTTTGCATTATGTCTATCGGTTTCAGAATGCCAATTAAGTTGTTGTTATTGTCTTCCAAAGACGTTTCTTCAGTATCATTAGTTAGTTCTTTTTCATTGTTATTATTATTATTTGTTCCATTTACTTTAATCATTGTCACTATAAATTAAATCAGAATAATTTTTGCTCTTTTTTTTAATTGAAAAAGATATTATTAAAGATAATTAAGTTAAATTGTACAAAATAACCTTGATTAATGTAATTAATAACTTAAAACAAACACAATCGAAATTTATAATCTTAAACTTACATTATGAAAAACAATTTCCAATTAATCGGGAATCAAATTTATATGAATAAAAAATGTGTGTTTGGAATTTGATGTTGCTTTTTAAATAAAACTTTGAGTTATCTTATATTAAAACTTAAAAATTATGTCATAAAAATTGTGTAATTGCACTTGATAGAAGAAATTCTGTAAAAACCAATTAATACAAATTATAATTACTCACTGAAAATTTTTAATAAACTCAATTATGAAAATTAATAATTTATTTATTTTTAAAAAATTGTATAAATCATGATCAATATATAAAAACATAAAATCTCCAAAAGTCCACCGACTAAAATAGTGCAAATCGACGTCGTTACAACAGAATAACTAGAAAGATCTTTGACAAAATTCACAAACAATTTGCAATTTGCTAAATTTTTTAATATTTTTATCTGATAAAAGTCTTTCAAGGAGTTGAACAGTTTGTCGAATGTTGAACTGATTTCTTGGTCGAAAATTCTGTGGAAATGTATGATAATTAAACTTTTGTTTTTTATGTTCAACTGAGATTGATAAATATCGGGGAAAAGTGTTTTAAATTTTTCGGGTAAAAATAAATTTTTTTCTATCGCTTGAAAATCTTTGAACAGGGTTTGAATTATTTTGTGGTTGGTAAAAATTACATTGTCAATTCCAGAAAATAAGTTTTCCATGGGAATAGCTGTTAATTTTGAACATTTAGAAAGCCGGATTTCGTGCATCAGTTGTTTTATGTGATTGATATATTGTAAAATTCCAAGAACCGATTTCAGGTTCATTTCATTATCTTTTTTATTGAGAATCTTTCGAAGAAAGTCGTAAATTACGTTTCCGTATTCTTTTTTTATGTCAGGAAACGATATTTTCTTTAATAAATCAATAATTTTCTTGTCAGAACTCATTTTTGATGTCATAATGAGCTTTTGGAAAAAATTAGATTTTTTAAGTGCTTCAAAATTGATAATTGAATCGAATTTTAAAATTGTGAAAATTGATTGAGAATGAGTGCAATTATCTTTTATATACCCCAAGGTTTGATTTGGAAGAGCTGTTGGTAAGTTAATAAAGGCTTGATATTCTCCTAATCTTGTATTGATGTTCGTTTTGATATCGGTCCATATGTTGTTAATATGTTTTGACAAGATTATGTCGACTATTGAAAAGTTTTCATTTTCTCTCTCAAAATATCGGAGACTTTCATTATATATAGCTGTCAGCATGACTAAAGAGAGCACCAGCAAAACTGATGTAATTGTTAAAAATAAAATTATCAAAATTATCAAAATTATCAAAATATTCGATGTTTTTGGAATCCTTTTGTTGAAAGTGAATATTATAATGAAAAGATATTCAAAGTAGTTTATTAAGGCGTAGACTGTAATAGTGAAAACCTCTAACGCTCTCAAATGAGTGTCAATATATTTTGAATCCTTGAAAGACTTTTCTGTTATCTTGTGGATTTTAACAGCATAGTCGGACATAATAATGAAAATCTGGTTTTTCTTTACCTCAATCAAATCTAAAGGAATATTTCTTTTGAAATCAGCCAGTGCTTCTGGCGCTACCTTATTCATGTCTCTGTTTATTTCATCAAATTCCTTTTTGATTTTGAGGATATTCACATCCATTGGGACAAATTCGTGAATTTTTGTGATAAAAATCGAACTATCAAATTTCAAATTTGTGTTCGGCTTGTTATTGGCAATAATTTGTAATAAATTATCGATTTCAGCACAGTTTTTGTACCGAGATAAATTTAAACTCTTATCGGAGAAAAGATCTGAGATCGATTCAAGTTTACCGATTGATTTTAGCACTTGGGAATGGTGCCATTTGCTATAGAAAGAAATTCTATGAAACGAACTGTTGACTAACATGAGATTTTCTATGAAATTTGGCATTTCTTTAAATAGGGTCTTCACTTGAAGGTCCACCATCAACCGGGACATTATTGCAAAGATCGTCGAATTGATTATTGTCGTAGAATTTTCTATAATAGAATTGAAATCAACTTTTTTCTGAAAATCAATCAAAGAATGATTTACGAATGATTGGAATTGGAATAAAGATTGATTCCCAGAACGATAGAAAGTGGAATTCGTAGAAAATGTCGATGATAAAAATGCAACTTTTAATGAAAAACTTATTATTAAAAAACCTAAAACAAAATATATTATTCCACTCCTAAATGCGAATGGACGAAGATCTTTCGGATTTGCGAACAATGTTCGCATATATCTTCTCATTAAAACAAAGGCGATTATTGCTAACGAAATAAAGAATAGAGATAAGAGTATTGCTAGTGTTAAATAAGTTTTATTTGAAGATTTCGTAATAAAAATAGATTTCACATAATTGATCCAAGTGGAAGATTCGGATAGACGTTCGTAGGATGATCCGTTAATCACTTTTGAAAGGTAATTGAATATCCCCCCATTCTTTTCGCTTTGAAAGCCATTCATTAGATGTTTAATTAAATGATCCATCTGATTTCTAATGACGTAGATTAGATTGCTGCTAAACTACTGCAACACCGATCCGAAATCATAATGACTAATAACAGTAATAGTAAATACTACTCATTAAATATATCAAATAGCACTGTGCTCTTAAATTTGATTCGTCCATTCAATATCAGATCAAACATTGTGATGATAATTACTTAATCAATAATAAAAACTAGATTTTGCAATCAGATTTCATCGCCCACTGATTTGTTCAAATTTAATCTGAAGTACCTTTTATCAATCATTCCAAACTCAAAGTTCAAATTTTTGATACATTATGAAGGGTTTTCAAGTTTCAAGAATCAACTTACTACACGCTTCAAAGATCACTAATAAATGATTGGAATAGATGAGTATATTTCGGATTCAGTAAATGGACATGAGAATTGACCCAAATAAGATAATATTATTCCTAGGTGATGTCGGTTGGGAGCGCTTATTGCACTGTGCAAAATAGTTTTTTATTTGTAAGAACATTTGAACTAATTTAGGAATCTGTTTACTATTTTTTAAATCGTGCAACGCCGGGTAACCCAGCTAGTATTTTATAATAATAGATGTCTTTAAAAATATTTTTCGTTTTACATATTGAAGGGGAGGGTTCGTGCCTTTGAGAAAATTGTAAAAACAGGTAAAAGAACGTAAAGGAACGCCTAGTGGTTGTGTTAAAGCATGATGCAAAAGAAGACTGGCAGTTCTCAGTTTAGAAAAATCACAAGTACAAACGATTTATTATGGCATCAAAGAAACATTGAATTATTTTTAATTGTGTTCAACAATATAAAAATGATGATTAACGACACAAATGCAGTTGAGACTATTACAACGTCAGTTTATGCCATTAAATTGACCAGTTTCACCGTATGTTGGCTACCGCCATCATGTTCTCAATAGTATTTTGAAGCACGTCACGGATGCATGAAGTCAAACTAATTCGCCACATATAGACTAGTGTAAGCCACTATTTAATGTCATGGATTTAATTAAATGTCACTTGGCTATGACACATACACACACATTTATTAAAAGCAGGTTTTATTTATATTATTAATCTATTAAGCCATCTTCAATTGCTCTCTGGTGTATGATTTTGTGGTTGATATTATGCACAATAATGAAAGGACAATTTACTCAATCTTACAATGGTAATATGTAATTCTTAGTCGGTAGTCAGATATCACAAATAATCTAAAAACTTCATTTGTGTGTGTGTGTGTGTGACAGATCTTCAAACGGTTTCAATAACATCAGTCAACTTTATTGCTGAACTTGTTTATATTATCAATGAGTAATTTTTGTCTATCCGATTGAAATGATTTATGTTCAAAACAATTTTTACTCTCTATTAACTTCGCTGATGTATGTTTGTATGTGGCACGCAAATTTTGTGAGGCAATATTAACCTACTTTCCGTAGATTTGCTGTCGAGAACACTGCATGCTATCATAATTTCAGATCGATCCGATCACGGAAAGTGGGTTAATTTAAAAAATATTGATATGTTAATATTGATATCGTAAAGAGATAATGTAATTTTATCTAAAATATATTGAAATTAAGAGAGTGAAATATAGAGTTTCAAAAACCATGTTTTATGGTTAATTTCTTAATTTTATTAATTAATTAAATTTTTTCTTCTAACATTCTAAAATACCCAGTGTTTATCATTCATATATTTTGCCAGTAACTATAAAGTTATTAAGCTACTATTAAGTTATTCAGATAAACTTTAGTATGATTTTGCTATTTTCTATCAAAATAACTAAATAATTTTCTAATATATAAAGATGAAAGTTTGTTTGTTTGTTACCCATAGAATTCCCCACCGTTGGACCTAGGGTGCTGAAATTTTGCATGTGACCCTCATTTGACTCGGGACAGGTCATAGGCTATGTTTCAACTCCAGGTGACCACCCTAGGGTACCCTAACCCTACTCAGGGCCACCTTGATTTACTACAGTAGATACCCCAAGGAGGTGAAATTGGCAACAATGTTACAAATAAAAGTTTTAGGTCATGTTAGGTTTATAAAATAGGATTAGTGTACAGCTGCTTCAACTCTTCAGGATTTAGAAGGAAACACAAAACTAATTGGAGGAACAGTTGTGGTATTAGCTGGAGATTTTCGACAAACTTTGCCTGTCATTCCAAGGTCAACACCAAACGATGAGTTGAATGCTTTCCTCAAAGCTTCAACTCTGTGGAAACAAATCAAGAAAATGACTCTGACAACCAATATGAGAGTCCATTTACAAGGAGATAATGCAGCAGGCTACTTCTCACATCAATTGCTTCAACTTGGCGATGGAAAGTGACAGGTAGACCCAGCACCAGGAACTGTTTCTTTCCCATCAAATTTTTACACAGTAGCAAAGTCACTTGAAGAGTTGAAACTTGCAGTTTTTTCCAAACATCCAAGACCAGTTNTGTCTTCATCCCAAAAATTCCACTCATACCAACAGATATGCCTTTTGATTTCAAGCGCCTCCAATTTCCAATCAGGCTTGCATTTGCCATTTCTATCAACAAGGCACAGGGACAGTCTTTAAAAGTGGCAGGCATTGTACTTGAGGAAGCATGCTTTACCCATAGACAGCTATATGTGGCATTTTCTTGAGTTGGAAAGGAATATAGTCTATCGACAAGCTTTATCAGTGATATATAAATTACATGTACTTTTTTTTTAATTAAATTTTTATGTATTTTTTAAATTATTTTTTTAAATGAATGGATTGAAATAAATTTCTTTATTTTGAATCTGTTTACTATTTTTTAAATCTTGCAACGCCGGGTACCCCAGCTAGTAAAGTTTATTTAATAAATTCTTTCAATTTTGAAATCTCCACGTTTTGTTAAACTGCTTATTTAAAAAAAATTATTCTTTAAACAATTGCACCTCTGCTCGATCTCAAGATCGAACGTAATGCTACAACCTGTTTGCAGATTTCCTAATTCGATCAGACCTTCTCAATTTGTGCCTCTCAAGATCATGGCTTCTTGGATCTGAAGGTGAGAACTCACTCTCACTCTGGTTTCAACTTTCCTTAAAAGAACTACTGTCTATACTATTTTCATTCACATTCTCCGAGGTCAATTCATCCCATCTACGATTATTGACGTTTCAGAGTTCATAATGGTCACAATTCCAAATTGCCATGGTGTAAAACATTGAGCTCCTCCAGGCTTTACATAAGCTCTATCGACTGCCTTAAATTTGGTTTGTGTAGTAGATTGGCTTGGAAACTCAAGTGGATATCCCCAAACATGTTGTGATCGGAGATTTTCTGGGACAGAATTGATACTAATATCACTCATTGTAAGAGAATTATACAAAAGTACTGCCTTCTCCGCGCCACACCCGACCCGTTCCATCGTCCTTTTAACTGTTCGTTGGACTCTCTCCACAATACCGTTTCCCGATGGGTTGTAGGCATTTCGATAAATCATCTTTACAAAGAATAGTTGGCACGGCTTTCTAATTTCGTTGGGGTGAAATTCTCTATTGTACCAAGAGTATTTAGAACGGAACTCTAGAGGAAACATCGATCAAAGATGATCACAAACTTCTATTTCATTTTCCAGATTCACCAGATTGAGAATCTTCTTGGTCCACAATCGATTATGCTCAAGAACATTGAGTTGCCAAAGTATGTTGTATCCACACCCAGTCTCTACCAGACGTCTTAAACTCCCAAGCGCCCCTTTGACCATTTTATAGGTGATGGATCGACCAGTTTACAAGTTTGGCCCTGTACCATAATTTCCTTTAATGATGATTTTGAGACGGATGGATCTATTTTCCTGCCTGAATCAATATCATATTTACTTCAAAATGATGATTCGTGTGGCACTTCTGTATTAGATCCATGTTTCCATCAACCGTGCTTGCACTTAACGCAGTCTACGTTAGGCTCAAAACCATTGCATCTGCTTTTCAGTTTTGATAACCACATGTTCGCTGTAATTTCGTCTGCTCTTTCAGCACTAACTCCACCGTTATCTTTAGGTCGTAGTAGTTTATTATCGACTTGAACATCTCATGGCGATGTCGAACCAATAATTTTGAGAACCCCTTAACATTTTTTTTGGAATACCACATTCAATCAGATTTACACCGAAGCCGAATCTATCTTGATTACAACCGCTTGCAAGTTTCAACCTATAGCTATTTCTATTCCTTTTAATACGGCGTACATTTCAGCGCAATTTGCATCGTCTAGAATGCGCACCCAGGTGACATCGTCAACGCGTACTGTTCCAATTTTCACAACTACTCCAATCGCGAGACTGCTTGCAATTCCTGAATCAGTATTTTTCCATTCTCCTCCCACCGAATCTTGTTTCTGTACTTTATCTGCGATTTCTCTCATTACGCTGCTGTCATTATATCCACTTCTTGATTCTATCCTCTGTCAATAGAAAGTCGTTGTACAATCAAACAAGCCGGTCTCAACCAACGTACTGACAGGAAAATATTAAACCGTTTGCCTAGCCCATGAAAACAGGTTGCATGAAAACACGGTTCCCGATCAATTTTTCATATTTTCTGACACATCCTTTAATCCAAGGACTCGAGTACCGTTTATAAACTCTGAACTCTTCACCTCCAATCCAAACTTTCGCAGTCGTTTGACCACGGATTCAGCTGGAACCAGACTCGTGCTTAAAAATACATCGTCAACATATGCATATGTTGCTTTGTTTATCTGCATCAATTGGCAGACCATGTTTCAAAACAGTTGTCATGATTTTTGGTGTGACGTTAAGACCGAATCCAAGTCTTGTGAGGGCAAACGTCTTCCCATTGAAACTGACTACTTGAAAGGCTCACAACGATTCATCAACTCGTATTTGTAAATAATCTACTACATCAACATCCTCAACCCATTGACGCCGTTTTCTCAATTTTTTCTCATAAGCATCCGCTTACGCATTGTGACTTGAGGTATATTTGTTGATTTTTCGATAATGCAAAACTAGTCTCACTTTTCCATTATTGTGTTGGATCACCGCCATCAGTAGAGTACCGCTTTGATTCTCTCGGCTATAAGCTGCAACCATCCGTTCTTGATCGAAGCTTTACCATCCAACCATGCCAAAAAATCTCTGTTCTTAATGTGATTGACGAGATTCGGCATTCTCCTTGAATCCATGCTTATTTGTTTATATGTTGACACTTGAACAGCAGATTTCTTGTGGCATGTGTTTATTCGCCAACTCCATCCTAGTCCTCAAACAATTACACCTTTTAAAATGAATATCACTTTCGTTCCTAACAGAACCTCACGTCCCGGAACGACCTTTAGCGTAACTAAAGTATTCAAATCAATCTCCTTACTCATGACGTTCATCAGCACAAATCTCTCACAGCAAATCGATTTACCACCTCCAAACCAGCAATATCTTTCTTTTAACCCCGNTATTCAAATCAATCTCCTTACTCATGACGTTCATCAGCACAAATCTCTCACAGCAAATCGATTTACCACCTCCAAACCAGCAATATCTTTCTTTTAACCCCGGAAGTGCAAAAGTCTTTAATCATAGTTTGCGAGCATCCTGTATCTAAAAGCGCTCACTTACTCATTTCATCTACTTGAATTGGCATTATTTGCGAGCGAATATTCCCTTGGCCAAATTCAGTCACCCTGACTTATCGACCATATCGTTTCCTGAATTGACTTTACAACTTTTTGCATAATGACCAGAATTAGCACACCTATGGCATTTCAATTTCGTATATTGAGACCTTACATGCCCATCTTTTCCAGGACTCGTAACATTTGACGCGACTCCTAGAAATGGACACAAGAATGATTCGTCAAATCCAATCCTATACGACTTTGAAAGAAATTATACTTTGTTCTTTATACCAATTGTGTCATGGGGATTGAAAAGGCATCAGAGCTGTTAGGTTCTGTGGTAGACTATTCACGAAAAATAGCCTCAGCAAGTCACCTGGTTCTTTCCCAGTGAGTTCCATCGTTGCTCTAAGATTTCCAGATTTTCATTAGCCTTTCCACTGCATTTTCTTTAATTCATCATTCCAAGGATTTGCCAAAAACCTTTTTCATAATGTTGTTGGTACATCTTCTAACGATATCTTGTTTCCTGAATTTTCCTGAATTTTCCTCTGAATTTTCCCAGCCAGAACCAATGGTAAATTTCCAAGACTTCTGCTTCTCCAAATAGCCTAGCATCTCTTCTGCTTTTCTTTATAAATTCACTGACACTTGCTTCATCAACTCCATAATAATTACAGTTTTAAATCTTTCAGGATGTTTGTTTTAATTTTGGGACTCATCTTGGTGCCTTACTTGGCCAATCACAATAAATCTAGAGTCAACGTTTCTTAAAAGTCTTTTACTTTTTAAAATCGTTTCACATAGTTTGCTTAATGGCCAAAAATTTCTAGTTAACCCACTGATCAAGGTTCAAATATTTCGATACTAATCGACTGTCAAAATTAAATTAAATTATTAAATTATAAACCATACAACTAAATTAACCAATCCGGAAGTAACAAATCAAACAGTTTTCTTCCGGATCCTCATAGGACACCGCCTCTAACTGAACGCTGATTCGTCAAGTGAAATTTCAACTAATAGAAAACAAGCAATATTGATATTGATAAAGATTATTGATATTAGCTTACATTTCTGTAACAGAATGCTCAATTGGCCATCATCAATGCCAGAAACATCAAACAATTAATAATAAATAAATCAATAAATAATTTGCAATGAAATAATTGACAATTGTTATTTAATTTAGTAAATTTATTTACAAAAATTAATAATTTATTAATAGATTTTATTGGGTTTGTTGATGGAGATCAATAAATTTTTATAATGAGATTCTCTTGTAATAAAGTGGTCTTAAAATCATTTAGGCCATTAGGCGTTCATCATTTCAAGGGACATATACACCGGTTTTATGGGAGGGGCGAGATTAGATGACCTCATAGGTATCCAATCCAGGATCGAGACCACAGAGAAAACCTTATCTGTTGAATTTCGGAAAAGTAAAATTAAGGTGTATAGATAAACATTTTAATTACTTAACCCTAGAAAGATAATCATATTGTGTAGTACGGAAAAGATACTCATGCTTAAAATTGACGCATGTGTTTTAATTAACTGCAGGTCGAGGTTTATTAAATTATTTCAATAAATTTTGTGATTATTTATTTACACATATATAAGAATAATAATATTAAAGATAATTTACTTATACTCCCTTACTTATTAAACAAAACAAAAACTTTAAACTTCTATGAATCAACGAAATTCTCTAACACTGACTGTTTCATACGAAAACTTATTTTTTACTGCAATAACAGTGGCGTAGCTACCATATAGCAAGAGTAAGCAATGCATAAGGGCCCACAAGACAAGGGGCCTTTTTTCCAAGTTTCCTTAATTTTCTTCAGAAAACAATGTCAAACAACGGCACGGTCGGCACCAGTCAACAGGGACCTCCAAATGATCGATTTGTGGTTTTATGTAATAAAGCTCCGCTGTTTTGTTTACTTATTGAATTAATTACATTATTTACCTGCATTTTACCTATTTATGCAATCCCTTATGCCTCTCCCTCGCTAATAATATACCGTATAAGCAAGCAACTTTAGTTATCTAAGTAAATCCCCCATTCATATAGGGGTCGAAAAAATTGTTTCGCTTGTTGGCTATACACATTTGTCCCTGATACATAACTATCATTTTATAACGATTTATACTGTTATATTGTATATTGAGCTCTAATTATTTAATTAAATCGTCTTTCCAAAGAGGACCCAAAAAATGTTTTGTCTGCAGCGCTAAACTCCTCTGTAACTATAAGCCCTTCTTTCAATTAATACTCTCCCCTAACCCCTTAAAAAATCTTGGGTCGGCCTACGCCACTGGTCTCATACCGTACAAAATAAACAAGGTGTTCCATCAAAATTTCGAGAGTTACGAAGTGTTCCGTCGCAGGAAAGGTTTTTTTTGTTCAGTTTTCTAACAATATACGTAGGGTTTCTCGGGCCGAAATCTATACTGTAATTCTGCAAGTTGTAACTTGTAACAGTTAGCTGAGGCATTCCGTGAAAGAAGTGTTTTTTATGCGAAATTGATTTTTACTGCGATCATTAGTAAATGCAAATTAGTATTCCTTTATTACAATTATTACTTTTTCATATTGAAGGTGACTACCATTTTAAAGATTCGTAGTTAATTTTAAACATTATAAATTCAATTACGTAATAGGTAATTGGCCTAGTTTGAAAGATCAAGATAAAGGATACGAGGCCGTTTTGTCGGTTTTGAGATACTGTATTAGAATTGCTCATTATTTTAATAGACGTATTAGATTTAGAATGCTTTTCAGATGACAAATTTGATGTGCAAATGTTAGCTAAAATTTCATGCAAATCGGAAAATTATTTAAAGGTTAAAAAAATTCGGTCTGCACGAGATAGGCCTATTTCACTTTTTTTGCGTCGGTCCGGAAATGGTCTTTAATGAATCATTACATAAAGTCAGCCAATTAATCAAATCCACTCCAGAAAATTCATTCACAAATAATGACGCATCTATAATATGGGTTCTACACACCAACCAATATTATAGATGCGTTTATTGACTGCAAACGGGTGTATTAGTCGTTGTAACGTGCATTTTGAGAACATGTGAAGATTCTTTTATATCAGTATCACTGCTGATTAAATAATATTTTATTTCTACTTTTTGTGAAATTAATAATGGGTAAGACTAAGCGATATGAAAGTGGTGCTTGTAAGCGGAAGAGACAAAAAGAACAGAAGGAAATAGTAAAGCGTTTAAAGCCAATCACGTCATATGGCTTTGTACAACACGATGAAAGAGCCTTCAGTCTTAAAGACTTGGAAAACAAAGCAAATGAGGCTAATGAGCTCATCAAAAACTCTAATATTGAAGACACAATAATATCAACTGTTCATGATACTAATGATTTCAGAGGCAATAACGATGTATGCTTATGGTCCACTTTGAATACCGAGGAAATATCATTCTGGATTGAAGAAGGTCCATCTGAATGTCAGCACTGGGATGGACCTTTCGTCAATTCGAAGCGAACCTACAAAAAACAAGTACGATTCTGCTCAAGGAATGTATTTCATTCGACCAAAGCAAATGGAGAAACCTACCCTTCTAGAATGGTTAACATATTCTCCCACGAAAGGAAAAGTCTACTGTTTTGTGTGCAAGCTTTTTTGTAATCAAACTACCTCAACTACAGCATTAGCTACTACTGGATTCGATGATTGGCATCACACTTATCTCGTTCAAACTCATGAAAACTCTAAAAGTCATATGAGCTGTATGCTAACATATCTAACAAGAAAACAGGGTCAAACTCACATCAAAACTTGAAGAGCAAATAAAAACAGAACAAGATTACTGGAAACACGTACTTCAGCGAGTAGTTGCAGTGATTTCCCTTTTGCTGAACGTGGCTTGGCATTTCGGGGAATGATGAAACATTTGGTTCACCAAACAATGGTAACTTTCTTGGTTTGATTGAATTAATTGCCAAATTTGACCCCTTCATGAGTGCTCACATAAATCAATATGAGAGTAAAGGCTCTGGTAATCTATCATATTTATTTAAAATCATATGTAAAGAACTCATCCAGTTGATGGCTAATGAAGTTCGAGAAGCAATAGTGAGTGACATCAAGCAGGCGGATTATTTTAGTATATCAGTTGATTCAACCCCTGATGTATCCCATGTTGATCAACTTACTATCATTGTTAGATAGGTATCTCCTAGTGATGGATTACCAGTTGAACGCTTCCTGAGATTTTGTGAACTGAAGGATCACACTGGTAAAAGTATGGCTGAGCTGATACTGAACTACTTCAGTGAACTTAAAATTAATTTTGATAATTGTAGAGGACAATCATGTGACAATGCAGCCAATATGACTGGAAAGTATAACGGAGTTCAACAAAAATATTGGAAAGGAACAAGTTTGCAAAGTTTATTCCTTGTGCTGGACATTCCTTAAATCTAGTTGGACGAGTTGCAGTTGACTCATGCCTGGATGCAGTGAATTTTTTTGGTACAATAAATGAACTTTATTGACTTTTCTCAGCTTGCACAAAAAGATGGGCGGTGCTTAAATATTTCTTGCCTCCAGGGTCAAAAGTTCCTAAACATTTGTCAGGCACAAGATGGGAGGCTCATGCCAAAGCTACAGCAGCTATTACCGAAAGCTATGCTAACATTATTGAAGCCCTCAGTCATATTTACAGTGATGAAACTGAAAAAGGAGATAATAGCCGACAAGCTGGAAATCTTCATGCAGAAAATGGAAGAATTCGAATTCATTTTCATGCTTCACCTTTGGACACATTTACTAGACCAATTTCATAAAGTTAACAAAACCCTCAAAGCTCGCAAATTTCTTTGAGCACATGTGCAAACATTTACAGCTCATTATTGCAGTTTGTATCAAATACTCGGGCTAATTTTGATGAAATTGAACATCAAGCAGAAATTACTCTACCGGATGTTGAGTACAAAAATGCCAATTAGAAGGCAGAGATTACGTAAGAAACTAAACAATGATGGGTCAGCACCAGAAGCCTTAGACGAACTTTCTTCACGAGACAGGTTTAGAATAAGTTCATATATACCTGTTATGGATGCTCTTGAAGCCAATTTAGACAGAAGAGCAACAGTGTATAGGACTGTAGCTGAAAATATTTCGTTTTTGGTGAACTTCAAAGCAACCAGGGAACAGATTCATAATGGCATTGAGATTTTGATGCAAGAGTATCCAAAGAATGTTAACCTTTGTCTAGTCGATGAACTCATTCACTTCCACCCGTACGTCAAACAATCTCACTCTGAAAAAGAAACTTTCAGCCACCAAGAAATGCATCAAATAATATTCCTTGAGAAAATTCAGACAGCTTTTCCTAATGTGGAAACAATATTCAGATTGTTTCTGTGTTTAATTGGTTACAAACTGTACAGGTGAAAGATCATTTTCTAGATTGAAAAGAATTAAGAATGATCTGCGGTCAACGATGTCCCGGGATAGGTTGTCAGATCTAAGCATTCTCTGTATAGAAAGTGATAAACTGAAAGCTATTGATGTCAATGATATTATTGTTAAGTTTGCATTAAAAAAAGCTCGAAAGAAACTGTTATGACTTTGTATATATTATATATCTTTTTATCAGTTCTATTATGTAAAAAGAGTTCACAATTTCGTTCCTCATGATGAGATTCTATTAAGTAAGGGCCTCCCAAGTTGTCTTAACCCAGGGCCTCCAGTTTGCTTTATCCGGTACTGATTGTATGATAATTCTGATATTGTGACCAGTAGAAAGACCTTTAAATTTGAGTTGATATGTGTTTCAGTGGCGCAATCAGGGGGTACGCTGGTACGCTACCGCACACCCCTTTGACCAACAAAAAAACAAAATAAAAAATCCGAAAAAGCTCGATCATAAAGTCTGTTATAAACTGAAGAAGTGAGAAGTGGTATGATGCAAACCGGCAACCCGAGCGTGTGCTTTGTGCTATTTGGCCTTGACTTTTGGCAAGCACAGACACCTCAGGCGCAGGTCTGAGCAGGCCAGCAGGCTCAACAGATTGAGATTGAGAGACTGAGCACAGGGGCGACAAGCAACCTGCGATCGGAAACGGCACACGGCCCCTAGGAACCTAGCAGTCGGCAGTTCGCCATGTGGATACGGGTTGTTCGTCCGTTTGTATAATAACACATAAGACGCATCAAGGTATAAGGTACAGAGACATGCCTATAACGGAAGAAGAAATATTTAATATATTGCAGGAAAAAAAGAGGAAATTAGATATTGTTCTGTAAGGGTCGATTTATAAGTAATATTACTCCTTTGTTGTTTTTGCATTTTGCACAAATTTATCGATTTGTTTTGTAAGTTTTTATGCTCTGCTATATAATTTATCAAATTTTTATAATAAATCAAATATTAAATATTAAAAAAGCCCTGGCCAGTGTAGCATATATGGGTTCTTTAGTGCAAGGCCCGCACTTGACCCTCCTCGGGCCGATACTGACAGCGTACCAAATTCAAAATTCCTGGTTGCGCCACTAATGTGTTTCTTAGTTTGTTTTATCGGTTTTGCAATCTCTTTATATTCTTAATTTTACCTTAGCATCAGTTTGTCTTTTTAGTTCCGGTTTTTTCTTCTAGTCCTTAACTGGTAAGTCACTTATTTTTATGTAATTTGACATCATTTCAGCACCGACATGACAATAAGTCCATTTCTAACTTCGAAATTCAATTGTTTTCCTTTGAATTACATTTTCTGAACTTACTTTGATTGGAATGACTGGAACAACATCGGTGGAATAAAGTCGGTTCAAGAAAAAGATCAAAAATAGCACCATATCGCAAGGTAAACAATTTCCCTGCATTTCCAATGAACTTAAGGGGGTACCTCTTAAAGATTGGAAAAATCGTTTCAAGTTTAAATTTTAATACTTTTTCAACCACCTTCCGAGTCTAAATTATTATAATGTTTGACGGTGATAAGGTCACATAAGCCCATTTCAGTAACAATTTGATAATGTTTTCATGTAACTATTCAGTAACGACCACACAACTGAAAAATTGATAAGACAAAAAATTTGTTATAATTAAAAAAATAATTAATTGGTAAATAAATTTAATGTCATTTTATTCCTCACACATTTTCTCGTTTTTTTAAACATTTAATTTTTTAAATTCCCTTCTTTATAAATATGAAATTAGTTTTTAAATAAATTTACTGTTTAATTTGATAACAATTTCGATTTAAATGTTGTTTTTGTCAATTGTCCTCGTCACAATGTGACAGCAATTCAAATTTTAGCTATTGAAATGTTTTTACGATGTATTTTCGTCTTTTTCTCTGAAGCTCAAGGTAGACTTCTAAATTAAAAGTTTTTTCCTATATAATTTTTTAATAATTTGAAAATAATTATATGTTAACAATATGTTAATGGTTATTAATTTCGGAACAAAAAACACTATAATAAATTTGCATGCATTTTTCATTGTGTGTTTTGTGTTGGTGTGTTCAATTATTTCTCTGCCACTTTTTCAATTCCTATAATAAAGTTATTAAATTTCGGAACATTAAATTTCTACACACACTATACTATAAATTTATTGATTCTTTTTTAGATTATAGAAGTTATTAAATTTCGGAACTAGGTGTATAAGCTTTAGTCCTATTTTTTTTAAAAATAATTTTTTCTGAAATATGCTCACATGCTCATAATCTTGGAAACAGTAGAAAAATGGTATAATTAAAAACCGAATGACGAAGAATGCGAAATTACGGAAAATCAATAAACTATCAAATTTGAATTTTAAAAAACACCCAGGTATAGATTAGATAGAGGGAAAGATCATTGTGATAATGAATTTATTAGAATACGTTTAGAAAGGGCCAAAAAGCAAGGAAATGAAAAAAAACAGGAAATCGTTAATTAATTAAAGGAAATTCGAGTTGGGTAAAGAACAAGAAAAGCAAACAAAAAGGAAATTGAAACACCATTATCAGGGCAGCAGAATAATGGGAATATGTGGGAAAGGATTATCATAAGTAAGGTACATGATATGGTAATTAATTATATTATTACATTACGAAATCATCAGAGAACACCGCAGATGGAGGGTTTACTTTATTTTGGATTCATATTAACCTAAATCCATTCCAAGCGGTTAATGGATTTCTGATTCCGTTCAATTGAAGGTAATTCCCTGCACTTATCTGATTTCCAACCGAAATTTAGTTAATGTAGTTGTTAGACTTGCAACTTATTTTAAACAAAAGCTATTTTTGTGCATTTAATTGACTTCGAAGTCATGTCAACCAAATTCAGTTTTTGCGTTTATTGGAATTCTATTGGACTCCTATTGGACAAGCAGCGCTCGATAATGTCGAAACTCGAGTCCTTAAATACCGAATCCGACAGCTGAAACATGTGACCCTAATGTTGGAGTCAGCATTGTCCGAGTCGCCACTCAGATACAACCTTTGGCCTCTAGTCGATATAAACCAAGCCGTAAAAAGGGAGCTCAAAGAAGAGTGCAGAATGAGACTCGAATCGGGGAGCACAGCCGAGCCGATCTGGACCATATGAAAAATTCCTCTGTGATTGATGTAAAGTTGATGTAATATATGTGGTTGTTGATAGTCGTTCGAGTTTAATTAAACATTTGCGTTGATATAGAGCAGTAAATTTAGAGGGACCGAAGACGGACACGAAACATTCAAACGGCAGCCGCGAACTTGATTGAATGTCTTATGATAACGGTACACTGGAATGTGCTCACTTTTTGTAGGCATTCACCTATTTAACACAGTACCAATGTTGTTCACTCAACGGGTGTCACTTGGTAAAATCACCTTGCATTCTGGGTTACGCTGGTAGCAGCCCCAAAGGGTATAATTTGAGTTACCTGCAACTCACTATTAGATCAAATAAACAAAATTAAAGATATTATTGATAAAAAATATATATTTAGTAGAAGAAGATATACAGAATCCAAGTGAGTAAATAATAAAATAAAACTTCAATAAAAACGACAAACAGCATGATATTCAATGAAATAATAATTCTTGGATAACCAGAAAAACTGTTATAAAATCTCAAAAAGATCGAACAATCTCCGACATTGCCGAATATCAAGTTCCGATAAAAAGAATCGAATAAAATCAATATTTTCTCAGAAGTCTTCGAAATTTTCGATTTGAAATTCTCTTGAAAAGTTTCATTGATAAAATTGGTATTTCTTAAATCATTCAAAATGGACAAAACTCTGGGAAAGCTTTTCCTAAATCTCTCTGGAAAATTGAGATTTCTCTTAATGTTTTGGAAATCCCGATAAATCAAATTGACAATTTCCATAATATTTTTCATTTCATTTTTGTCGGTGATGAAAAATTTATTAAAAATCTTGTTAATTTGATAGTCGAATTTTGTGCAATTCGAATCGAGAATCTCATTGGTCAGAATTTTAAACGTTTGGAAATAATTCGAAATTGATTGGATGGTTTTTAAGTTGTTTTCGGTGTCGTTTCGATTGAGAATTTTCTCAAGACAATTGGAAATTATCGATCCATATTTTTGATCGATTATTGGCACGTTCAGATTTTTGATAAAGTAATCAAATTTCCGATTGGCTCGGGATTTTATTTGAAATTGAATTTTCCGATAGATTTCCGATTGTTTGATCGAATCAATGTCAACAATTGATTGGAAATTGAGAATTGACAAAATTGATTGGTTCATCACGCAGTCGGTTTTGATTTTATTAATTACTTTTTCGGGTAATCTTTTTGGGATTTTAAATATCGTCCGATAATTTCCGAGAAAATTTTCCGAATTAATCACAAACTGTTCCCAATTGCTGTTTATCGTTTGAGAAAGTATTCCATCTATGATTTTTGAATTGTTGTTATGGGTTTCGAAATATCGAAACGCTTCGTTGTATAAAATGGTCAGAACGATAAAACAAGCGACAATAACAACCGAAACCAAAGTGGAGATTATCATTGTGAAAATTTGATACGAATGATACCACAAATAATTTCTTTTGAATTTCAAGTCGAACGTGAATGTAAAAATGAGAACGAGCTGGAAAATATTTATCATTAAATAAAAAACCGAAGCCGCAATTTTTACGGAAGTCAAAATCAAATTCATGACACCAGAAAAAATCAAAATCTCTTTCGATGCTTTGTTGATTTTCTTAGAAATTTCGAACATTTTCAAACTGATTTCGGTTGATTTTGAATTAATAACTCCAATCGGAAGAGTTTCCCAAAATTCATTTAGCGTTTTGTTTGGAAATTCTTTCAATGTCTTTGATAAATCTTGCAAAGTTTTTTGAATTTCATTTAAATCAATATTAACATCAATAGTTTCTTGTAATTGTTTAATAAAAATCAAACTATCGATTTTCAGTTCTACGATTGGTTTGTTGTGCGTTAAGCGGAAAAGAGTTTGATTGGTCTTTGAACATTCTTCGAATCGATTAAAATTCTGCTCTTCTGCCATCAAAGAATTGGAGATAAATTCAATTTTTCCAAGAAATTTCGATATTCCAGTTCGATTTTGTTGATTGAAATTGGAAATACGATAACAGGATTTATTAATCGATATCATTTGATCAATAAATCTTGGAATCAATTTAAACAATAAATCAATATTCAAATCAGTTTCCAATTGAGATGCAAATTCAAATATTGTAGAATTTATTGATTTTTTAGACAGCTCGATTACTGGCATCAAATCGATTTTATTTTGAGAATCAATTAAAGAATTGTTTGTCAATTCTTCCAAATAATAAATCGAACGATTTGTCATTTCATAGACATTGGTTTTTTCCAGAAAAATCGGGAAAATTGTCACGGTTCGTGACACCAAGCCAATGATTATGATGCTTACTAAGAAGTATGTAAACCGCCGATTGAATTTGGAAGTTTCAAATTTTAAAGACTTTCTGAATCGGACGCATCGTTTGTGGAATCTCGATTTAAAATACTTCTTGATAAAGGAGTGGATCAGAATTATCGTAATAATTAGGAAGGTTGTCAAAATAATCGTGATCAGGATGGCGATGGCTAAGTAGAATTTATTTGATGATGTCAAATCCAAATATGAGTTCAAATAATTTGATATCACTGTCCTATTATACAGGCAACTGTAACACGATTGTCTTACGTAATCCGACATGAATAATAAGATTCCTCCGTTTCGAGTAGGCTGAAAATTATCCATAACTGATCGTAATAGGCTGTTCATTGTGATTGACGTGATGAAACTAATGAAATATTTTATGAATAATGATAACTCTTCATTTTATCTCATGTTTCAATTACTCAATCAATATTGATTATTTTTATTATTATTATTATTATTATTATTATTATTATTATTATTATTATTATTATTATTATTATTATTATTATTATTATTATTATTATTTCCTTTTTCTTAATATTTATTTTATTTTTAATTTTAATTTTCAAAAAAAATTTAAATATTTTTAATAAAAATTTCATAAAAAGAAAGTATATATTATATTTAGAACCAATGAGAATTAAGAAAAAGGAAATAAAAGAAAGATGGAAATGTATTTTCGGGAAGAAGATTGTTAAATTCCAGGAGATTGACAAGGACTATCTTATAGTCGAAAAATTTTTCATTAAATACATTATTTGCACAAAAGGCTTAAATTATCACTTTATTGTATTATTATTATTATAAGAATTTTTTTTTCCAATTTCCCCACTGATTATTTTTTCCATTGAATTTATTATTATTATTATTAAAATAATTCGTAAAATATATGATTAAACTTTGCAGCAAATTTCAAGTTTATTCAAAATAAAAACTTTTAGAATTTTGGTATTTTACCTCATCATCATTCGAAATGGAGTTAAACCAGGTCCAATAAATGTCGATAAAGCAAAAATATTTCCTGAACTAAAATCAGTAAAACACATCAAAGGCTTTTTAGACTTAGTAGGATATTACAGGAAGTGCGGACATGTTGTCGAGAATAGATCAGTATGAGGAGGATGAAAATGTAAAAGAAGGAAGACCCGGAGGAACGATCTTTATGTTGACTAGAGAAACGGAGAGACTCACCAATTTAATTTAAGTAGAATAAGTTTTTCCATACCACCCCAAACGGACAAGTGGATGAAAGGACTCAGAGGGACGTTTGCAAATATAAAAGCATCGCACGTCAAATCAGGACAAACCAACTCGGATATACACATCCCATCCTGTTTATTCGTGTATCAAAATGCGGTGCACAAAAGAACCGGTCAAAACCATTCCATTCGGCAAATTGAAATGCCAGTTGATTTGTTAATTTTTCCAAATGCAAAGAAGAATTATCTCATGGAAAGAAAGAATGCAGTAGGCATTGACTAAAACCGGCCTCGGCATTAAATTTAGTAAATAGGCATCTAAAAATGACCACAACCATAAGGCAAAAGAACATGACATGTCGTATGGAATTAAATAATATTAGAAAGTCAAAAAGGAATTATCTCCTAAGCTGATGAGAATTTTTAAAGACCCATTTGAGGTGTTACGAACTACGGATTTCAAATTAAAATTACACTTGGTAGTCAACCGAAAAGCTGAACCAATTATAGTGCACACTAACCAATTTAGGGAAGTGTGTAGCCACAGAAAAGGGAGAAAGAAATTCTAAAAATCTCAAAAATACTATGGAAAATAAAGGCACAGAAGATAACACTCACAGGTACCCATTGCGATCTGACGGAGTGCAAAAATAATTATCATTTTTAGTTCTCGTAAGCTGTATCATGCTGTCTGCAGACACAGCAGCACTGGCTATATTCCAACCAATTGCGATGCAAATATATTATGTCCACTTTGCTCATACGCATTAGAGATTTCGAAAATTCACAAGATGTGAAAATAAAACAGGATATAGTCTGACATTTTGCGCAGAAGACTGTTTTTCTTTCTCATTAAACTGAGTTACGATCGAAAAGCCAGTCACGATTATGCATTACACGTAGTATTCCAAAACTATTTTTTAAGATGTTGTATCACTTACTACATTTCTCACTAGGTATTAAGGACGACACAATATCTCAGTCGAATAATAAGTTCTTATAAAGGAAACGATGTCATTTTTCAAAGGTCCGGAAAAAGGAAGTCGAAGTTAAAATAAATCTTTAATTTAGAGAAAGAGCCGTTAAAATATATCAGATACCCAGTTAGTCTTAATAATCTATTATAGTCAAAACAACTGGGTTATTGAAAAGTTGTATCAAGTGTTTGAAAAAAAAAATACCACTGAAAAAGTAGATAATAAGAACAACGAAAATCGATGGCCGCCAGGATAAGATGATTTATATCCGGTCATTTGAGAACATCTGAAGAAATGACCGAATAACGCTCAAATGATGTTAGTACAAACTGAAAACCAACCCTGCGAAATATAAATTGTAGACATTAACAGGATTGAACTAGCACAGGCTTGAAATGTTTTCCCACTCGTAACTTACAATTCGTAAAAATTTTTAAATTATTCTTTTTTTGTAAAATTTATATATCATAAAACCTAACAATTATTCTAAAATTTATTAAAATATAAATATTTATATTAATTTATAAATTTCATTTAAATAACACAAAAATTCAATTAAAAGTTAATTTTAAAAAAGAATAATTAAAAACTTTACTTTAAAATTAACTTTTAAAGTTATTTCGTGTTTAGGAATTAAATTTTTCATTTTTCATTTAATTTCAATAAATCTTAACTTTGTTTAAATAATATATATAATTTTCACTTTTTAGATAACCTTTAAATTTTATTACTATGGAATGCAAATCTTGCAGGAGTAAAAATGTCGTCGAAAATGATAATAACGCAGAAATTGTTTGTGAAGATTGTGGGTGGTTTTGTGAAATCGATGATTTTAAAGGTGAGACTGAATTTCATGAAACAGCAAATGGTAGTAAAGTTCCCGTTGGATGCTTAATTATGACTGGATTTTCTGCTGCAAAACAAATTTCAGTAAATAAAGGTTAATTTGAATGAAATTTATATTAAATTAAATTAACTCATAGCAAAGGATAAAATTAATGTGTTATGTAATAAATTGTTTCTTGAGCCATATGTCGCTGCATTTGCTTTAGAGATATATAAATCAGCTTTTATCAGGGGTATGACTAAAGGACGTCTTTCTATAATCGTAGCTGGAGCTTGTCTGTATTTGGCGTCACGTTTAAAACGTCAATCAATTATGTTGTTAGATATAAGTGATAAGATTAACGTAAATGTTTACGAACTCGGTAAAACATATATTGTGATCAAAGAAAGTTTTGGTCAGAAAGTACAAGACATTGATCCTTGCTTGTTTATTGATCGATTTGCAGCTAAAATGGAATTAGATGATAAAACTGCACTAGTATCAATGACAGCGTTAAAATTACTGCAACGAATGAAAAAAGATTGGATCAGCACAGGTCGACGCCCGTCTTCAGTTACGGCAGCTGCACTATTAATATCGGCAAGAATTCACGGATTCGATAGAAATTACGAAGATGTTTCTAAAATTGGTAAAGATTAATATTTACAGAAAGCCTCATTTTTGTAATTTCCAGCTGGTGTAAGCGAAATAACCTGCCGAAAACGATTAGAAGAATGGTCGAAAACTCCTACAGCTAATTTAACGCTCTCAGAATTTCACACTATTGACTTTGAAGAGGAATTTGATCCGCCTGCTTTTACAGCTCAAAATGTCAAAGCTAAAATTTCCGTTCCAGAAATGAGCGAAAAACAAATATCACGAATCAAAGAAGATATTATGGAAATGAAGCACAGAATGGAAGAGACCAATCAAATTGATAACAAAGAAAAGTGGGTTTTTTGGTAAAATGATAAATATTTATTCATAGTGCAATAAATTATAATTCCATAGAAATTTATCAGAATTGATATCATCAGTTGAGGATGGAGAAATTCCACTTGAATTCTTGCTGGGTAACATTGACAGCCATTCCGACAATGAGGATTCGGATATTGAAGAGGAGAAAATTGGCAGGAGAAATCTGATAAAGGAATGTATCAATTCGAAAGCAGTACGAGATTTATTCACAAATGCCTCGAAATCAGAAGCCTGTCTAGGGAATCCCGTGAATAAATTAGACGAGTTGCCATTGCAGTTGCCATTGGTGTTACCAATAAGCGATTCCGAGGAATTGGTACCGTTTGATCACAATGCTGAACTGGACATGACAGACATTGATGATAATGAGTTGATATCAGTAAGCATTTTGATTGGTGGCTATTTACCAATAATATCTATCTACCACCAATCAGACCTACATTTTGAGCCATGAGGAATCCGTTAAAAAGTTGCGATGGTTTTATAAAACGAATAAAGATTATTATCGGAAGAAAAAGGCAACCGAAGCTAAGAAAGCAGAGAAATTGAAAAGAATCCAAAACAGCACAAAGAAGGTTTGTTGGGAATTGTATCGAGTGATGCGGTGAATTATTGATTATTGTTTTACCGGTTCTAGCCGAGAATGAAACGCCAGAAACGCGGAGCTGAATGGATGGTGAATCCAGATGAGGTGATCCGAGATATCAAACTGAGCTTGCAATCCACAGACACCAAAATCATGAAATTATCCCCCAACAAAGAGACAGATGCTCAAAGCCCACCGAATTCCCCAATGAAATACGAGCGAGGTTATCCACTGAGTGACAATGACGCAGCCAGCTACGATGTGGAGGCTACAGAAATGAATGATAACTACGATGAAGATGACTAGTAGCAGCGATCCTATTGATGAAGCATCCTATAATCCATTATTAATCTGATCTTTGTATTTATTTGGAATATATTTGACTTATTTGATTGGATGAATGCTATTTATGGAATTTATTTGATTGGATGAATGATATTAGGAATATACGCGTAATATATTATCTTATCCTTACTTAATTGGATGAATGCTATTTATGGAATTTATTTGATTGGATGAATGATATTTGGAATATATACTTATTCTTACTTGATTGAATGATATATCGAGATATTAGGAATTATTCTTGTTTGATTGATGATGTTTGGAATTTGATTGGATGATATTTTCAAATATATATACATAATATACGCTTTTATTCTTGCTTGATTGGATGAATGATATTAGGAATATTCATTTGTTATATTGAATGATGTCGAGATATTTGAGATATACCATTATACGTGGTCGAATGAATGATATATCGAGATATTTAAAATATACTCTTATCCTTGATTGAATGTTATATTCAGATATTTGGAATACACTCTGTTATCCATCCTTGATTGAATGATATATGGAATAAACATGAATTTTTTTTGTACGTTATTTAATCGATAATTTATCTATTTTATTGGCTGTTAACTTTGTACATGATATTTACTTGCAAAAAATATTTATGTTTTCTATTGTATATTATAACTTGCTTGATTATTTGAAAGAATATCAACCATATTTATATATTAAGTCTAACTTTTTTTTATGTATTACTTAAGATTGTCCTAAACGTATCGGGTTTTAGTTAAAGAACTATTTTAATAAGCAAATCTATTTATTTTACAAAAATATGTTTTTGCTAATTTGATCTAATTATTATGTCACGGGCACGTACATTAAGTGGTTAATCAAGTTAACTTGGATTTATCATTTCGGTAGTTTTGTGGGGTTATTAGTCTATAAGGTAGTTTGATTCGTCCCTTTTATAAATCAATAATTATAATACAATAAATTCATTTTTGAATATACAACTCGTTTTAGGATTTGAAATTTTAAGAATTATATTCAAAGTTCCTTTCTTTCATTGATCTCTCCTTGGTTTGATTCTAAATTCAATTTGAATAATTCTTTAATTTTGTTTCTCTTCGACAGTTAAATCCATCTTTAAATTTAGTAAATTCAGTAAAAGTCTTGAAACCAACAATATATATTTGATCAAAAGGATTTATAAAATAATAAGTTTTTAATTTTTTTTACAGAAACCGCCACTCCAATTATTAAAACAACCAGATATCTAACTCTCCCCTTCTTAAAACTTTTTCCGCTTCTTCAGTCACTCGATTCTTCTTTCTTTCGTTCCTTCTTGTGAATGTAGTTCGACTCGATGAGGTGGTAGAAATCTGACGATTTTATATGGGCCATCATATTGCATACCATCCTTGTGCCTGTTCTGGGGCTCTTTACATACGAGTACCTCCTCCGACACCTCAAAAACACGAGTGCCCCTCTTTGTCTTATCCATAGCTCTCATAGTGTCTGCGGCTTTACTCGAGTTAAATCTCGCGTCTTCGATTCTTTCGCTTCTTGATATCTCGGCTTGTTTCAGGTTAGAGTGTAGGTTGACACTCCGCCCATAAATTATCTCAAATGGTGATAAACCTGTAGCACTTTGTCGACTGCTATTTATAGTGAACCCCATTCTGGGTAGAAGTTCGCGCCAGTTTCTCTCTTCACATCCACCTGCCAATGATGCTGTAATAAGATCTCTTATCGTTCGTATGGCTCTTTCGGCTAAACCATTTGATTGGTGCTGGTAAGGTGAGCTGAATTCCTGTTTGATTCCAAGTTTCTGTAGCTGTCTTAGGAAATTCCCTTTGAAATTTCGGCCTCTATCTGTTAAAATGCTCTTCGGTTTTCCAAATCGATAGATCCAACTATTAAGTATTGTTTTGAAAATTGTCCCTTCATCTTGCTTTGTGATAGCAGTTAAAGAAATCAGTTTGCTAAAACGGTCCACCATTACTACCATATATTTTTTATGGCGTTTATTTCCATGTAAGCCACATCCATAACAATCTGTTCTAGGAATTCAGAGCTCTCAGGAAGCTCTCATTGCATTCTTCAGTCCAATTTATATCTTTATCGCATCCAGATGTTGCAGCGTATAATGGTTCGGCGATTTTGGCATAGTCTTTAATGAATCTTCCATAGTAGTTCGTTAATCCGAGAAACGATCTCAATTGTTTTGAACATTTTGGTACTTCTGCTTTCTCGATCTCTTCCACTTTCTTCCTGTTTGTCTAGATACCCTTCTCGTTAACTGTGTGACCAAGGAAACACAATTCTGTTTTATTGAATTTGCATTTTTCTGGATTTATCTTCAATCCTGCCATTTGAATTCTTTTGAATATTTCCCTTAATAGCTCATCGTGGTCTTTTTGACTTTTACCCTATACCAAGATGTCATCTAGTTAAACTACTACTCCCTTGAATAGCATTACTTCTAGCACTGTGTGCATCAGTCTCTGGAATGTCGCAGGGGCTGTTGCTAAGCCAAATGGTAGTCTATTGAAGCAAAATTGTCCTTCTCTTGTACTGAATGCAGTCATTTCTTGAATTTCTGGAGCCAACTCCACTTGATAATACGCCTGACCTAAATCGATTGACGAAAATATTTTTGCATTCGCGAGACAGTCTAGTAAGAATTTGGTGTTAGGCATCGGAAATGACTCTTTTTCTGTTATGGAATTCGATCCACTATAATCTACACACTTCTTGATAGATCCATTTTTCTTCCCTACTATCACTAACGGGCTATTCCAAGGACTCTTGCAACACCGAATAACATTTGCTTTCATTAACTCTTTTATCAGTTCTTCAATCCTTTTCTCCATGTGCATTAGTTGACGCCGAGGATGTTGCATTATTGGGCCTCCTGTTATCCGCATCTCATGTCGAACTAAGTTTGTAAATCCCAGATCGAATTTCGATGCCATAAAAATTCCGCCGTATTCCCTGATCATTCCTTCAATATCTTTACTATTCTCACCTGCCATCTCCACTAGTGCTTTATTTATTCTTTCTTCATCAGTGTAAATTTTGTTTATCAATGACGTTTCTATATTATTGATTTTCACTAACTTTACTCCAAACTCTTTCATTGTATCAATGCCCCCTATGAATTCGGGTTTGATCTCTTTTACCACTACTACTGTGATTATTTTGGTCTTCTGATTCCATGTGGCCGGTATAGTCATGTATCCCATTGCTTCTTCACCTCCAGTTGAAAAAACTCCGCATAATAAAATCATACTACGTTGAAGTTCTGGTTTGCCTATTTTCTCCCACAAATTCTTGGTCATGACTGTTACTGATGCTCCAGAGTCCCATAACATCTCTGTTTCGGCATTATTCAAAATTATTTTACTCTAATTTCTTCCATCTTTCGTCTGGTACATCTCTTCTTCTGCCTCGTCTCTTCGTCGTTCATTTCTTATTTCACAATTTATTGTCTTGACTCCACCGACGAAATGAAACCCATGGAGTCGCTGATGTTTTTTCCGTCTTCTCTCAATATAGTATATTTCTCAGAGACATTGTATCGATTTTCCATATTACTGTGATCCATTCTGAAATCCTGGCTGTTCTCGGTGTAATTTCTTGTTTCAGATTTTGAATCTTCTTCTTCTATGCACGCTATTCTTTGATATCGGTGTGGAACATCTTTCCGTAACGAAAAACAATCTCGAACCCGTGACCTTCCTTGACACATATCAAGCATTTATTTCCCATTGGACACTCATACCTTCTGTGTCCCTTTTCGCCACAGCAAAAACAATCACCTACCGTTAATTTTGGGACCGATGCTTGTGGTAGTCCTCTACTTTCGTTGTACAGCCTCCTTGCTATATTCTTCATGGATATTGTTGGCAGCTTCCTTTCTGACCTATTCGGGATTCTCACATTTCTCAAGAATTGTTCTCTTAAAGATTGTTCTCGACAACCATGGTTATTTCCTTCGTATTGTATTGGTCCGCGTATAGGATGTTCGTCTCTTCTTGATATGTGGTGACTAAATGACTCTTCTGATAGTCTTCTTTGTGGTGATGTAGGCATGGGATTTTGGGTATTCTTTTGAATTCTCATCTGCCCTCCCTCAGTCACGCTAGCGTATGTTCTTTGACCGATTGCTTTAATAAAATCCATTTTATTGTTTCCATTTTTGTTACTTTCAAATATTTTCGCCAATGATCTCGTTTCTTCAATTTTTGTTTCTGGTTTCGTCAATAGTATCTCCTGCAGTCTCGCATCGCGTGCTTTATTTGCGATGAGGTCTTGAACAATATCTTCTTCTGATCGTCCTGAATTTACAACTTCAGCTAAAGCTTTCCTTAGTCGTATCTCAAAAGTTGCAAACCTTTCATCATCTTCCTGTTCCATAGCTGCCAATTCTCTGATTTTATCAGTTATTGATTTAGTAATTGTGAACGTATGTAAGAACCACGCTTTGGCTTTCGCATCTGTTGTTTCTGTTTCTCTGACGTTTCCCCACAATGTCTTTGCTTCTGCCACTAATAACACATCGAAAGTTTTTGTCAGCAGCCATTCTTCTATATCTCTGATCCATTCTTCGGCTTCTTTTAAACCTCGTCCATCATATCGTCTGATGTTCAGTGTGAGCATGTCTTAGCATGATTTCGGTAGGCATTCCATTAGCGATTTTGTCGATTTCGAAATGGCGTTGATATTTTGATTTGGTCGCCAGTTAAATCCATCTTTAAATTTAGTAAATTCAGTAAAAGTCTTGAAACCAACAATATATATATATTTGATCAAAAGGATTTATAAAATAATAAATTTTTAATTTTTTTTCACAAAAACCGCCACTCCAATTATTAAAACAACCAGATATCTAACTTCGACAAACTGCTAATAAGGCAAAGGGAACGCAATAGCAAAATAAATAAAATAATTGTATAATTTTTATAAATATTTTTATTTCTGTATAATTTTTAAAATAAAAATAAATAATTTTAAAATAATATGTATTCCAGAAGAAAATTTACACCCATAAAATTTTGTGTCATGCTGGGGTAAACGAAGTCCACAAATATAGTTCCAGGAAATTTAATAAGAAAAATCGGATCGTATGAAAATTTTCTAAAAAACTATGACTACAAGAACTCCAGACAAACTAATTAAACCGTGATTTAAAAAAATTTTAAGTTGAATTTAGTTTATTAGTTAATTTTGGTGGTTTGATTATTTCATTTTTAAAACTTTGAATAAATAATTATGGTTGAATTTAGTTTTGTCATAATTTTTATACTCTGATACCCCCAGCTTGGGATACGGCTGTGAGCTATTTGCCTAAAGACTGATAGTCGCAGACGGTTGAACAGTTTGTAACATCGTTTTATAGGATATAATTAGAGATAGGGCCGATGGGAGAACATAGATTAATTTTGGACAGTTTGAAGCACTGTTTTGACTAGAAATAGCATAGGATAGGTTCGTGTTAGTAGAACATAGGTTGGAATTGGAAATACAAGCATATCCCTGCTCAAATTTTTCGAAGAACAATTTGAAGAACAACGAGTACGGCAGAGGATATGAGATGACATTTACTAACTGGGAAATAAAATATCTACAAATATTACAAACACATAATGACTTATAAATAGAAAAATAATAAATAAATAAATTTCTAATTTTAAAAAATGGCATCCAGACGAACCATGTTTTATCTCATTTAACCTGTATGTAACGTGTAAAGTATTGCCAACTATGGGAAACTTTTTAATATACTACTGTGCGACTGGGGATCCTCTTCTTCTTCTTTTCTATACTCATTCCTTCTCCAAACCATCCGCCTTTCAATAATTGTTAAAAAAATAAAAATGGCAAACGACGCGACGGACGGGCTAGGGCCCCGTGAAAATATCTCGGGGGTCTGGGCCCAGGGAATTCTATCCCTCTCCTCTTGACGTCAACAGGATAAAATGATTTTTGAAATTATTGAAATTATTCTTTTGTTGTAAAATTTATATACCATAAACACTAGGTATTATTTTAAAATTTATGAAAATATAAATATTTATGTTGCATTATAAATTTCATCTTTATAACACAAAGATGAAAGAAGAAAATTAATTTTTTAAAAAACAATTTTTTACCATTTAAATTAACTCAACTTTGAAAGTCATTTTTTTATGAATTCAACTTTTTATTTTTCATTTAATCTCAATAAAAATTAGATTTGTTTAAATAATATATTTTTTTCAATTTTTAGATAATCTTTAAATTTTATTACTATGGAATGCAAATCTTGCAGGAGTAAAAATGTCGTCGAAAATGATAATAACGCAGAAATTGTTTGTGAAGATTGTGGATGGTTTTGTGAAATTGATAATTTTAAAGGTGACACTGAATTTCATGAAACATCTGTTGGTAATAAAGTTCCCATTGGATGCCTGATTATGAATGGGTTCCCTAATGCAAAACAATTTACAATAAATAAAGGTTAATTTGAATGAAATTTATATTAAATTGAATTAACTCATAGCAAAGGACTAAAATTAATGTGTTATGTAATAAATTGTTTCTTGAGCCATATGTCGCTGCATTTGCTTTAGAGATATATAAATCAGCTTTTATGAGGGGTCTGACCAAAGGGCGTCCGGCTTTAATCGTAGCTGGAGCTTGTCTGTATTTGGCGTCACGTTTAAAACGTCAATCAATTATGTTGTTAGATATAAGTGATAAGATTAACGTAAATGTTTACGAACTCGGTAAAACATATATTGTGATCAAAGAAAGTTTTGGTCAGAAAGTACAAGACATTGATCCTTGCTTGTTTATTGATCGATTTGCAGCTAAAATGGAATTAGATGATAAAACTGCACTAGTATCAATGACAGCGTTAAAATTACTGCAACGAATGAAAAAAGATTGGATCAGCACAGGTCGGCGCCCGTCTTCAGTTACGGCAGCTGCACTATTAATATCGGCAAGAATTCACGGATTCGATAGAAATTACGAAGATGTTTCTAAAATTGGTAAAGATTAATATTTACAGAAAGCCTCATTTTTGTAATTTCCAGCTGGTGTAAGCGAAATAACCTGCCGAAAACGATTAGAAGAATGGTCGAAAACTCCTACAGCTAATTTAACGCTCTCAGAATTTCACACTATTGACTTTGAAGAGGAATTTGATCCGCCTGCTTTTACAGCTCAAAATGTCAAAGCTAAAATTTCCGTTCCAGAAATGAGCGAAAAACAAATATCACGAATCAAAGAAGATATTATGGAAATGAAGAATAGAATTGAAGAGACCAATCAAAACGATAATATCAAAGAAGAGTGGGTTTTGATTAATTATTATAATTTAATTACGTAAGATGATGAAATATGTCTAATTTATATTTTTTCTTTTTTATATAATCTACTTACAATTTATCATCAATAAATTTGAATAATTTATACATTACCTGAAATTTATTTTTTATATTACTAATCTACTTTTATCAAATTAAGAAGACTGAAAATCATTGCTGCTTTCCAAAAATTATTTTTATAATCTATATTAGCAATAACATATATGAAGTCTACTTATAAATTAGTCAGTAATCATTATCGGACGTTTAATGAAGTTAAACATTTTTCATTGATTCTTCTGTCTTGATAATCGTATTGAAATGTCAGTAGATAAAAATATGTTAACTCTAGTCCAGTGGTACGCAAACTTTTTACCTCCCGGCACAAAATAGAAAATAAAAGTCTTTTATATAGAATTTTTTTAATAAAATGAAATTACATGTATATATTTTATTTAATGGGATGAGTGCGCATTCAACATTAGCAATCGCTCTCTCTTTTTAGATTTAATCTCTGTGAGTGCAGAGAATCCGAATTCGCACAGATATGAGGATCCAAATGGCAGCAGAGATTTGATGGCTTTTAAACTTAAATCAGGATATTGACTTTTTATAAAATCCAAAATTCTGGCAAGTCCTTCTCAGCAAGCGCAGCTTTCAAAACTACATCATTTTTCAATTCAATGAGTTTTTCTTCTTCTGCCAAAGACAGAGACACATCATTGTGGCATATGAATGGATTTATCACCCAACCATATTGTGAAGTATCAAGCGATGGAAAATATTTGGAGAAAGATGAAAAAAGATTTTGCAATGTTTCATAGATTTGGTTCATTATTTTGCTCTGATTTTGAGAAGCATGGACACCTGGCAAAAATTCAATGTTATTTTTTTTGTCTGTCTGATCCAAAGTTGCAGTTTTTCATCGAATGCTTTGAGTTTTCCTGTAATTGTGATCATATTTTCTTTCTCACCTTGCAGAATTAAATTAAGTAAGTTCAATTTTTCAAATAAATCGTTCAGAAAAATAATTTCCAGCCACCATATATCGCTTTCAAGAAACTCGAACTTACCACCTTCAGTAGAAAAATAGGAAATAATCTCAGTTCGCAAACTGACAACACGAGCAAGCACTTTCCCCTTCGAGAGCCATCGGACATCTGTATGAAATAGTAAACTTTTGTGATCTGAATCCATTGCCTCACATAAAGACGTAAATATTCTTGTCCGAAGCGGATTTGACTTGATGTAGTTCACTACTTTGATTACTTCATTCATTGTTTGCAGAAGCTGAGTGGGCAGAGCTTTTGAAAGTAAAACTTCTCGATGAATCATACAGTGCACAATTTTTACTTGTGGATTGCGATGCAAAACATAAGCAACAAAGCCTTTGTTCCGTCCTTGCATTGCTGGAGCTCCTTCAGTGCAGACACTAACACAGTTATCCCATTGGAGTCCCTTTGATTGAACTTTTTTATTGACCAGCTCAAAAACATCTTTTCCCGTGGTATTTTTCGTCAGCTCACAGAAGAGAAATTGTTTTTTAATTTTTCCTTCTCTGATGAATCGTAGAAACGCAATCAACTGAGCTTTGCTACTGATATCAGTCGATTCGTCAATTTGAAGCGCCCAAAGTTTTTCAAGTTCATCTGTATTTGCTACGAAATGCTCATGAATCTGATTGTCAACGTCCTGCGACATGTGTTGAATTCTTCGAGAAATTGTATCAGCTGACAACGGAATTTGCTTAATTTTTTCGACTGCTTGATGGTCGAACATTAATTCAACGGCAATTTCTAACGCTGGCAAAATAATCTTTTCGGCATCAGTATGTGACTTTTTATTTTTGCATAAAAGTTGAGCAATTTTATAGCTAGAAATTTGGGCTTTTTAGGGATCGAACAAAATACCTTAATTTGTTTTGACTGCATTTGTAAATTAGTTCGGAGGTGGTCAAAGTACATTTTTGGTTTATTCTTCATTTCTGGATGTTTTGTTTCCAAATGTCGATGGAGCTTACTTGGTACCATTGATTCATTCGCAAGAGTTTTTGAGCAAATTAAGCAAAAAGGAAGAGAACTATCATTTTCTGATGGAATAAACCCAATTTCAATATAGTCGTCTTGATATTTGCGCTTTGCCAAACTGTTTGATTTCGCATTTGATTTTGGATTTGGATTTTGGACATTTTCATGTCCAGTTTTCTGAGTTCTTGATACAAATTTATCCATAAGGATGCCTTGTATTAAAATAAATTAGTAATGGCTGTTAAGAAAAAAAATATTAAATTACTTGCTTGGAATAACAACAATTTATATCACTACCAATTAATTAATAACCTTTGTCAAATCGAAGAAATATCTGGAATTTTTATCAGTTACTAATAATAATCGATAATAATAATAATGTTTTTATTAAATAACTTCTATTCACTTACGATACAAACAAAATAATGAGTTCTACAAATTTCCCCACTATAAATTTTGAAATTTTTTACGAATGGCTTTATTCCAATCATAGTATTAAAAATTTCAAAGAAAAATAGCAAGCCTACTATGGAAAATTTAAAACAAATTTGAATTTTCCATAAAAAATTCAATTAAATAACGGTCACTTTTATCAATTATTGTTACTTCTTGACAGTGTTTTGTTTTTATTATATAACTAAAAAAAATATTTTCGTACTAAATATTTTCGCATTAGCGGCACATTTTAAATTCTTTTACGGCACACTAATATGCCGCGCACATAGTTTGCGTACCACTACTCTAGTCCAATAGGAAACCTATATGTTTGTTTAAATCTAAGATTACGCAATTACAATTAAAATATACGATTACATCACAAATTAATGTTTTTATATTAATTTTTGATACTGAATGGCTTGAAATCAAATGCTCTATATTACGTAATCATAAATTTGGAATTTAATATAATTTTCAAATAATTTTAAAGAACTTGTAGATGTGTGGACTCCAGTTCAACAGGAATCCTTCAATCTCACAATTTTTTAAAATTTAGTTTTAATAAGTGATTACATAATATTTTATTTTAATCAACAATTACATAATAACTTAATTTTTGTTTTAATCATCGATTACGATGAATACATAATAATTTAATTTTCGTTAAAATTATATATTATGCAATAATTTAGGTTTTGTTCTAATCTTCAATTACGTAATATTAAAAATTTAATTAAAATACGCGATTACGTCATTATTTTTTCCCAATAACTTCAAAGACTCTATTACTTGAAATTAATCCAGATCCTATAGGAATTTTTTTTCATCGAATAAGGAGGCGTATTTTTTAACAACACCCTCTATAAAATTTTGTTTTAATCAGTGATTGCACAATATTGTTTTAATCTTCTATAATGTATTATTTCATTTTTACAAAATATTAAAATCGCACAACATTGCGTAATATTACATAATATGATTTTTTATTAAAAGCTATGATTACGTCATTAATTTTACCCAATAATTTCAAAGACTTGTTTTAATCTTCGATAATGTATTATTTTATTTTTTAATCGTCAATTGGTTAATATTTTATTTTTCTTGTCCCTTATTTATGCCATCCTGTGAATGCTGCTGTGTGAGTTGTACTACTGAAAATGACAATAATATTTATTGATGAAATTAATAATTAATTATTCATTTTCTTGACAACTACAACTCAGATCGATCTGAAAATTTAAATATATACTAAAATCAGTACGCTGAATCAGATTCCGTCGAAAAAAATATCGAAAAAAATTGACCAAAATCGAAAATTGAACTGGTACTCCCGGTGATAAAATTGAAGCCTATTCCCACTCCGCTATAATGGCTTACATAATATATATTTAATTTATCCTATTGTGTGTGTAAATTTTCGAATTGACCATCCGAAGTGGTTTATAACGCGTTTATAAAGTCTCCAAAAAGACTCAATTGCTTGATATTATATCATATTTAATTTTTTGAAATTTCATTTTTAGTACATCATTTTTGAATTTACACATCATTTTGAAATATTTCCACTCAAACAATATATGAATAGAATTTAATTCTCTACAAAATGACATCATTATTTATTTCAAATTCACATAACACCTTAAACAACGTCTTTTTCATCCAACCTTTACATACATACATATTTCCGACATTTAAAAATACAAATTATTCATATATACTTAAGAAAGCCCATTCTGCTATTAAAAAATCATATTAAAAGACATTAAAAACTAAACAGCTATCAACTCTCCAATCTTAGCCATTTTATATGAAATATTTACTAATCAGCTTTCCCAAGCTTTATATTCAATTTCTTCAAATGCATCATGAAAACGGGAATTTCGATTGTTGATGAATATATTTCCATAGCAACTTCGATTCTTATTGATTTTCCCCCAATACTTTATTTACTGCAACAATATCTTCTTTTGTTATATGAACTATGAAACTTGAATATTGCGACTTGATAAATTTGACTGTATTTGAGAATTTATATGGAATTTCATCTACCCAGAAATATATCTTATGGTTATGATACATTTGTACTGGTTTCACATCTTTCTTGGCAGGCTTCGTCTCAGTTTTCTTAATTGGACTTGTTTCTTTCAATAAATTAGAAAATGTTTTCTCCCCAAAAACGTTCTTGGATTGTACTTAAACAAATAATGGCTATTATCTCATCTTATCTCTTTTATAATTGTGTATAACCGATCAAATTAATGCATTTGTATTGCAATCAACATGCATATGTGTATCATTGACCTTTGTGTGACCTTTATATGTGAGTCATACATATTTGTATATCTATTGCAAATGTATTGAAAATTAGTTGTTTAAAATATTTCAACTATGATTATTTAATTGTATAATAAATTCTCATCTGTATCTATCATCGGCAATAACATATCTTCATTATCTAGATCCATTATCGGTAACATTCCTTCATCATGATCATCAACCATAACCATACTAGTCCTCTATATAATGCCTATACGCGTGACTTTGATCCCCCATTACTTGAATATTGCTACTTGATCAATTTGACTGCATTTGAGAAATAATATAGAATTTCATCTACCAAGAAAAATATATCTTATAGTTATGATAAATTTGTACTGGCTTCACATCTTTCTTGATTTGAACCGGTTTCGTTTCAATTATTTTCATAATTGGGCTTGTTTCTTTCAATACAGATGTATTGCAAATTAGTTTTTTCAGATATTCCAACTATAATTATCCAAATATAGTTCTTGTCTATCAACACAACCTTTGCACCAGTATGGACATACTGATAGTTTGTTACTGTTGTCGATAGTGGGAAACTCTTTGTAATAAGATCAATAATTCAGTATTAAAATGCAACATTTATTTATGACATCTGTTGATTGGCCTTTTTCGGTTTCTTCAACTTCTTCAACTTAAATGATTTTGTTAGACATGTTTGAATTGAATTTTGAATTTTGGAAAGTAAAATTAAAGTGTAAATGATAAACATATATTTTAGTTACTTATTATAATATTTAAATATCTTATAAATAATAATATTTTTTGTATGATAATTATGATAATGTGACCCGCACATAGACCTGTAACCTCTTTTTTTAGTCCTTCATTCTTATCGATAAACATCAATTATCTTTTGAAGGGTTTGTACGTTTTATTTCAGGCCATATGAATTTCGGGTAAGGGCCTTTGTTCTTTTGATTTCTCTATGGTTTTGTACTATGTTGGCTTTTTTTGCTTATTTAACCTCCTATTTATCGAATCCGTTGGCGAGTTTTACTTTTTCAATGTTTACTACAACCTTTTTATTTTCGCGTAAAATTATGAGTGTTGTTGTCTCTGGCGCATGTCGAGGTTTCATGTATTTAATGTATTTAGTTTGGTGGAATTGAAGGAGGGATTTGTGTCGGTAGGATATGGTTCCGGGCTGCGTCTATAGTTTCAAATGGAATATCATTAGTATTAGTAAGGAATTCGACGAGGAAACATATCCCAGTTTCGAAAGGTAGTCCAACTGGAGAGTTGGTGAATGTTGCGTGTATGTTTAAAAATGAATTTTTGGGAAAGTGAGCGCAATAGGTCTCTCTCGAATTACGTGCAAACCAACAAGAAACAATGTTTTTCCTATCAATTATAGTGAAGATGATATTTTATCATTTGGAGTATGGTAATGGGCGGACTAGGTCGACGTGAGGTATATCTAATCGATTTTCGGTGGGAAAACGGACAATGGGAGGATTGCTATGTCGTACGATTTTGTTCTTTTAACATTCTGCACATTCTTTGACACTTTATATCCTTACGCATGAATGGTCAAGCATAATGCGTATGAATCAGATCGTAAATATTGTTAATGTCTGTATGATTAAGATCATGAATTGACTCGAATGCTTTTTTTCTGAGTTGTAGAGGTAGAATAGGATGAGGAGAATCAAGAATAATTGAAAACCAGCTTTCCTTTCTGACACCATTGTAATAAGATATAATTTAGTGTTGAAATGCAACATTTATTTATGACATCTGTTGATTGGCCTTGATTGATGTGCTTGGTTTCTTCAACAATTTTAACTTCAATAATTTTTTTGAACATGTTCGAATTGAATTTCGAATTTCGGTAAATTAAAGTAAAACTAAAGTGTATATATTTTAATTACTTATTATAATATTTAATTTATAATTTTTAAATATTTTATATATAATAATTAATTTTGTATGATAATTATGATATTGTGACCAGCAAACTCTTCGTATAACGTCCTCAAATGATCTATTAAGACCACGAACATAGAATCAACATCCGAATATTTTGAAGTAATAATCTTGAGTGCCCAATAGATTAAATACTTTAAAATATTCCGATATAGTTCACCCATTTTTCAAATCAAAATCTAAAAAATAAAATTTGTAAAAACAATCAAAATAAATGATTACTAAATAAATGATTAAAATGTTCTTGTATATATACTTAATTTGATACACACCATCAAAAATATGGATGATGAAATTATATTGTAATTTTAGTTTAGGAAAAAGTTAAAAAATTCCATCTCATCAATTACTGATTTAATATCTTTAATAATTTCGTAAACAAATAAATGATAATCTTATAACTGACGGGTAGCTTCGGCCGTATATCTAGCAACGTCTGTAATGAAAAGATAAAAACCAAATTATTTATACAAATGACATTCATACTGCTATTTATAATACTAGTATTTATTAAATATTTCCTATAATTGATAGATAGATTATGTATTAGATTATAGATTATATTCTTTAAATATTTTTAAAGTAATAATAAAAATATATTATATAATTTAATGCATAACAGTGGAAGTAAGTCCAAAATTAACACTATTGTCTTATTTATTACTCGTTACTCGTTATTGCTATGATCTATCTCTTAAATAAAATTTCGCAAACGAAAACTCATTCAAAACGTGAATAGATCTTAATCGCTCATATACCCAAAAAAATGATTTTATTTTTCAAATTAAAAAAAGATAACATTGTTCTGAGTTCTCTAAAACCCACTGTATGTTTGATTTTCCTTGTCGAGGTTCCGTTACTCATTATTTGTTGCTGTAGTCCTGGTTAGTTCCGTCAATCTAATTCCCTAATAATAATAATAACTACTAAGACACAGTGATATACATTATTTGTAATCATAGTGGTAATCTCGGTAATAGTGGTATTTAGGTAATTCATCTTAACTTACTATAATTGATCTCCTATTTTCTATTTTTGTTGTTGTTTTCTGAATTTTTTGTCCTATATATCTCTTGATTTTGTCTTGGTATTCTCTCAATACTTCTTCCCATTTGTCGTCTCAATTTGTGATACTGTGTTGTGTCATTATTTGAAGTACTTCTGACTCAGATTAATTCTTGATAAACCGTCGATAATAATTAGTTAAATCTAAGAATGATCTCAAGTCTGTGACACTTTTTGGTTCGGTTGCATTTTCAATTTCTGAAATCTTTCTTTTATTTGTCTGAATTCCCTTTTTACTCACTGTTTGGACAATGAAATTTAATACGCTTTTATAGAATGCGCATTTCTCAGGATTAACTTTAAAACCGGTTTCTCTAATTCAGGGGTCTCAAACTCAAACTGGCCTGCGGGCCGCATTAGACTAGTATCATGAGCAGGCGGGCCGCAACATAAATAATTGTTTTCCAGAACATGTGGAGTCTGAAACACCGACGTTAATATTTATTTAATTAAAAACTCAACAAAACTAAAAAACATTTTATTTTAATATTTTAGCATTCATTATGCTGCTTTCTTACATTAAAATACTAAATTAATGTTACTGTGAAATCAATCCATGTTTTGCCCACTTACCTGGCATCGTTTAGCATCAACCAAGGCATCAATGTTAGGTTTAATGTCCTGTGATGAAACCAGTCTTAGAGATGCTTGCAGATGTTCATCAGTAAGCCTAGATCTTAATGGCGATTTGATAATTTTCATGGAAGAGAAAAATTGTTCGCAAACATACGTACTTCCAAACATTGCTATCATCCTTCCAGCAGCAGAAAGTAACATAGGAAACCTTTCTTTTGAAACAAACTGATAAAATTCTAGAATTCCAACATCTGAATACTTTTGCTTCAATATGGAATCACACTGAAGATCTACTAATTCCATCTGCAGTTCCTCTGCTATATTTTCAATCTCAACGGCGAATGGTGTTGCAAAAAGCTGAAAATGTGGTTCCTCGACTCAGCCATCTAACTTCGGTGTAATAAAGAATTTCCCGATATTCGCTTTCTATACTTGCTAGGAAAGAAGTGAACTGTCGGTGATTTAAGCCTCGTGAACGTATAAAATTGACCGTTTTCACAACCACATCCATGACACCCATCATTTTAATACTTTTGCTACACAGAGCTTCTTGGTGCACAATGCAATGTAAGCTAGTGAAATTATTATTTGGTATATTGAGGCTTTGTAGTTTGGTCTTCACCAATCCAACAACACCGATTGTTTGTGAACACATAGCTGGCGCTCCATCCGTGACCATTGATACAAGTTTGTTCCATGGTAATCCAGCTTTTTCAAGACAATCTTCCAATCCTTTAAATAAATCACGTCCCGTTGTGGTATTCTTCAATGGTACCAAGTCTAGAAATTCTTCCGTTACATTAAATTTACTGTCCACTCCTCTTATAAAAATTGCGCACTGTGAAGTATCTACCAAATCAGTACTCTCATCAAGAGCGATCGAAAATGCTTCAAAATCTCCAGCCTTTTCAATAAATTGTTTTTTCACATTATCTGCTAAATCGGTTATTCTGCTTGCAACTGTATTAGCAGACAGACTTATGCTTTCGAATAGTTTCTTTTTATCAGGAATTAAAATTTCGCTGGCCTTCAAAAACATTCTTTTATGAATGGACCTTCTGTGAAAGGTCGCGATGATTCAGCTATCATCAGGCTTAGCTCAAACTTGTTTTTACTGAATTTTCTGCAAATTGGCTTAAATTCGAAAAAAAGTTTCGTTGCTTATCAAATCCTATTTTAAGCTGGTTAACTTTTTCATCTCGAATTTTTCCAGTATATTTATCATATTTTTCACGATGCATAGTGTCGTAGTGCCGGCGAAGGTTGAACTCCTTTGGTACTGCGATAGTCTGCTGGCATATAAGGCACTGAATTTTATCTCTCGCCTCTGTGAAAAAATATAAATTCTCCCACTTCTCTTGGAAAACCCTTCTTTCATCAACGAGTTTTCTTTTTCTAGATAACGAAGTCATTTTGTGATGGGTATAAAAAATTTTAAATATGCCAATTATTATTTGTTGATTGAAATAACATTAAATTAAAATAAACAAAAATTTAAATTATGTAAAATATATGTATTTTTAATATAACTTATATTTTTTTAATTTAAATAATTTAAATAATAAAATCAATAATTTTTAAAATAAATAAACTGCTTCGATAAGATTCATAAGAAAGACGTAATAAAGCCATTATTAAATTGTACTAGACGTCATATGTATAAATAAAAATAATTAAAAAGAGTAGTTTTAATTTATACAGCCAATTATGATTTTAATTGTTAAATAAGTTTGGTTAAATTACAAATCTATGTTTTTTCGTTGCGGGCCGCATGCGGCCCACGGGCCGCGTGTTTGAGACCCCTGCTCTAATTCGTGTGTATACTTCAAATAAAAGTTTAGCACGAGTTTCCTGATTTTCCGCCTATATTAAAATGTCATCAAGATATACAACCACTTCTTTGAAAATTAATCCTTCCAATATCTGATGCATCAGTTTCTGAAAAATGGCAGGGGCTGTTGACAAACCAAATGTCAACCTGTTAAAATAGAACTGTCCCTCTTGTACTAAATGCCGTCTTGGTTTGGGAATTTTCATGCAACTTTACCTGATAATAGGCCTGACCTAAATCAATTGATGAAAATATTTTGGACTTACCGAGACAATCCAATAACAATCCAATAACAACTGCATGAAAATTTTTCTTTAAATGAATTTAATAACCTAAAATCTAGACACATTCTTATAGAACCATCTGGTTTTCCAAATATCACTAGTGGTGTGTTCCACGGACTCCGACATTTTCTCACAACTCCAGCTTCTTATAAATTCTGTACTAACTCTTCAATTTTGCTTTCTAAATGCATGGGTTGTCTTATGGGGATTTGTAAAATCGGAGGACCCGAAGTCGTTATTTCATGTGTTATTACTTTTGTATGACCTAAGTCAAAACTGGATGCCATAAAAATATTACTAAACGTAGATATTAAAGTACCCAACTTCGAATTTCTATCCAACATGAGCATTGATAACGCAAACTCTAACTGATCAGAATCTATAAATCTCTTAGTAACTATTATAGTTGAAGGTTTCGATTGTATGTTCGTGTATTTGTACGTATAAGTATAATTAGTATAAGTATGCTGGTATATAGTTATATGTATATGTTCTATCGTGCTTCGGCCCTCGAATCTTCTGACATTAAAATTTAAAATGTCTTTGCCTGTTTAGGTAAAGATTCCATAATCATCTTTCTATGCTGATTTGTTTTCACCATATGAATCGACTCGATTTTCTCGGCCTTGTCGCCAGTTACATTTTCTTCACAAATCATAATAACAATTAAACTATATTTCAATAAACTATCCCACGTGCCCTTTCTCTTATTAAAACAACGTTTCTTAATAAACATTAATTATTGAAAATCACTGAAACTTCACCCAATCCATTCAACTACAAGCAGCATCATTCTGTTTAATTAATTAATAATTAACGTTAAAACATAAGTGCTTCGTCAAAACAAAGTTACATAGCATAGAAAAAGAACAAAGATATTAAAATTTAAAAAAACATCAAGTAAAAAAAGAATAAATAATAAATAAAACAAAATTTATAAACTAAGAAACGCAAGTAGATCCCCGAAAAATGACACAAAATAGCAAAAAATCTCAGCTTGCCCAAGTATAAAAGTGGTATAGAAGGTGATTGTTCAATGATGTTATTATAATCACATTTCACACAATCAAGCAGCGGAGACTATTTTGAGTTCTCATACTTAGTCGTGTGAGATGTAGTTCCAATAACCGGAAGTAGACGGCACCCAAACTGAAATCTAGAGAGTAGTTTAATGTAGTTCACTTCGGGTATATTTTATAGATATACATTTAGCGATCCTGTCAAGAACTATAGTGCCAAAAACCTGTCGAATTTCTCCTCAATACCTTAAGTCAGTGCTTTCCAACCTTTTCATGCTTGTGACACACTTTTTAGACTTCCATCATTTCGCGACACAGCAAATCAGTTTTACCAGAAAACCAGACGTCATACAACTCACGCCATATGGTAAACCGTTATACAAGAGACAATGAAACATATTTAAATATAAATATCGAATTCCAACGATTAAATAGGGTAAACAAGCGTTCTTGCAGCTAAAACACGACAGACTATTTATGTGTATTGTATTTCAGTCTACCAATCGTTAAAAAGTTAAAAAAATTAAGGGACTCTGTGGCTTTTCATTATGTTCACGCGACACACCGGTTGGAAAGCTCTAGCTTAAGTCGTCCACTGAGATCTGCCTAGTCAACCAATTAGCATTTTCCCAATGAAGATGTTTTATCTCTACTGAACGTATCTAAATAAATCCCGAAATTTGGATATATAAAATTTATTCAATGACGAATTCATTCAAATTTATTCATTTCCAAAGATGAGTTATTACTATTTGAGGAATCAAGTCAAAGACTTTTAGTTGATACTTCAAAAGAATATGACGCACAATTTCAGATCAAGTATATCAGAACAAATATGTTCCTTTCGAACAATAAACATGGTAGCATAGTGTGGTTCCCTTCAGGGATATTAAAATGTATTTCCATTTCCGCCTTAATCTAAAAATTATTATTCACGCCGAGTTCATCGTAAACAAGTTCATCGAATGCAAGTTTAACAATATCTGATTAATTACTCAGAGATCAAATATTAAATATAAGAACAAAATAATTTTAATCAAGAGAGTTCATAAATCACTGAAATCCATTGGTCATTCTTCCAGATTGGTGTTTGTTTTTGTTAAACTTTGCAAAATCCCTTCATAACAATTCCAAAGCTGATGATGAAATTTTGGTGTGCTTCAAAATAATCCAGAACTGGTAACATATCATCAGGAAAAATATTGTTTTCGCACACCGATTCAAATGAACGAGCAACCTCAATTACTAAAAAAAAGCTATCGCAGCAAGCAAACGAAATTTCAATGCATATTCTGGATCGCTTTCGTATTGTTGTTTTAGTCCACTTGATTGTATTTTACGCCAAATACATTGACTAAAATGAAAGTAACAGCCGCAATTTCTTGTTAACGGAAACTCACTTTCAAATGTGTTGATCATTGCAACAGTTAATTCTTTTATCTACCTTAAAAACCGAACATAAAGTTTCCTGCCGTTTGTTGGGGGGGGGTGTAAACCAAACACTTCTGGTATTGATATGTTGTTTTCTAATCCGTGATTAGTATATAACTGATCAAATAAAGGTGGAACTGTTTTAAAAGTACCATCGACATGCCAATGATTAGGACGTCGTAAAATATTCAGATTTGCTTGAGTTGAAAAAATTAACATACGATGGTGATCATCAGCTCCGGAATCATATAATAAAAAACTGTCTTTTTTATTTCTGTTTTAGTATATTCAACACTAAAAACAATATCACGCCTTGATATAGGAATCGGTGGCCCCTTATTTTCCTTCACTCTAATACTCCATACAGTTCTTTTTATATTTAGCACACTAGGCGATTTGGCTGCAATACTTTGGCTTACTGAGACTGAAATAGAAGCTACAATATTTTGTGGGGCATCAAGAGTAGCGAGAGCTTCGTGGCGAATGTTACGGATGATAATTTTTGCTTGAATATCTGCTGCGTCTATCAGGTGGTTGTGAAGATTCTTAACACTAAATAACTTAGTGCTTTCTGTTGTAATACGAGCTTTAAATTTACAACTTTGAAATTTTTCACAACGCCTGTATCGAATCGATTTTTTTGTCTTTAAAAAATAAACATCCAGCAAATAATAATTTTTGTTTTCCTTTTTCACTATTAATAAATTTTAATTCCATGATTTAACGGTCTAAAAACTTTAAAATTTTATGATTTTTTGTCCTTTTAAATAACTTTAAAAATTGTGAGGTGTTTTCAGCTGAGAGTTAAATATTTCAATGGTTTATCAAAATAATTTTAAATTGTAAATAATTGACTATTAAAATAACTTTTAAATAATTTTTAAATTGGATTTTTTAAGTTGAAATACGATACTTCATTATTTATACAATATTTCATCAAATAAATACTTGGAATTATGTCGTTAACTTTTGAACCGGATTTAAAAAATAATTTAGAAGATGTGTTAGCAGCTTCTAATACCAATGATGCGTATTATTTGAAAATTGAACACCAACTAATTTTTAAAATATAAATAAAAGCAATTTTTTTAATATGATTAGCTGCACGTAAGTTAGTTAAAACAAATATTTTTTCGATGAACTTGTAATTCGGTTAATTTGTTCTTGTTTTTCGATAAACCTGTTATTCAATGAATTTGCATTCAATGAACTCGTTTTTGATGAATTTGCATTCGATGAAATCGTCGGTTACCAAAAATTACTAGCTCACGTGAGTTTCATCTTCTGGAGTCCCGTTAATTGATTACCCCAGTCACTAGTACTAGTAAAAACAGAGCCGCCATGAGAAAATTACTACTACTCCTGAGTTTCGTGACCCTTTTAGGCCGAAGAGATCTCGAGTTAGAGCATTAAGCGTGTTAATTTCATCAGCAATCTGAATATACTTATTGAGGTTACCATGAACAACGTATTACCTCCAGATCAACATGTTGCAAGGATCATGAATATTTAACATCCATTTATCTTTTGATATTCGCTCAAGGAAAGATTTAGAATATCCATTTTTAAGAACCAACATAACCAGAGAATCAATACTTTTGACTTAATTAATAAACGTGGAAGATAAAGACCATGCACGACAAACTAATCCTCTCACCATATTTCGGTTGTATTTATATTCACAAAAGCTCTCAATTTGCTGCTCGGGATTCGTCTCCTTTTGTCCGACACATGCCTGAACTAAATTATAACGAAAACATTTGTTGGTGCGCCACCCACTTGACACAAGGATGGCGCAAATTATGGATTATTTAATAAACTAAATAAAAGCGCAATAATCAAAACTATTGTTTCAATTATTGAGCGCTTGGTAATAAATATTATATAAATAACGAAACAGAAACTGAATCACCTGAAGATGAGACAATAAATTTGACCGTAACCGTACCACAAAAGTTGACAATGAAACAACGGTTAAAAATCGCCATTCAAAAGAAAAATGAAGTTAATTTTGACGCTTTGGCTACTTCACCAATTAAAAACAAAAAAAAATAGAGAATATCATCAAAAAAGAAATAAATTCTATTGCGGAGAAAAAACGCCTTGGAACATATTTGAAATTAGCACAAAAATATTTGCTTACAATAAAACCAACGAGTGTGGAGTCAGAAAGAGCCTTTTCTGCTGCAGGAAAATTGTGTACGAATATTAGATCAAATCTTAATGATCAAACAATAGATACAATTTGTTTTTTACGTGGATATTTTAGTAAACAGAAACATTAAGTTGGTACTTGATCATATCATATGTAAAAATATTTTTTACTCTCTTTGTTTAATGAATTGTGATTGTAATATTTTTTATTTAATAATAATATATAATAATAATGAATTCTAAAATATTTAAATTTTCTATTATTTCTATCATTTTACCGATAAATTACCGGTAAACCGATAAAGTGATGGATTTTTTACCGTTTACCGGTAAATGAAAATTCCAGTAAATTTGCAGTCCCTAGTTATTAATACAAATTACAACAATGACTCTCTTAAGTCTTTCTAAGCTAACACTAAGTTTAAATAATGGGGAGTTTTATCTGGCGATGTTGATCTAAAGTCCCTATTTAATCAGTCACAATAATTATTAATATTTACTATAATGTTGACATTTACGAAATTATTAATCTCATTTAATCATAAGTACTGCCGAACATAACTTTTGGTTATTGACTAGATTTTTTGCTTTCCTTTCATTTGTTCTACTTTAAATGGCATTCTCAATGTTAGATTATTACTATGCTACTTTGTGATTTCGAGGACTGTTCAGTGGATATTCAATTCATATTCGGAAATGTGCTTAATTCTCATTGAATTCACCTGCGGTTTTACAAACCTATCTCATATAATTAGTTAGTTCTATCGTTGCATGATTCCTAAAATTTCCGTGCTGTAATCGATTGGATCAAAGTGTTGCTGGCACTGTTATGTAGGTTATCGTTAACATTGTCCATTTCTTCCTTGTGTTATCATTTTTAATATCTACCACTCGCTTGGTCTCATGAAACAAATCCGACTATCTCTATGGGCAAACTATTCAATATCTTACACTCGATATGTCGTTTTTCACTGGCTTTCGTGGGTTCTAACATCCGACAACGATTTCAAGTTGTTACTAGATCGAATTGGAATGATAAGGTAGTAATGTAGATTGAAGGAATTTTCTAGATTTCTCAATGATTTCGTTGAAAAAAATTTGTTTTGTGTATATTTGTGTTGAAGACTATATGGGCATGTCGATGTGAAATGAAGTGAAAAGTTTGTTGTAACGTCATGTGAATTTCACTCTCAAGGACTTCACGAAATTTTGTTCACCTATTCATGAGTTGCGGTTCTTGTAACGATGGAAGGTTAGGCCATCTCAGATTGCTGACGCCTCAATCACTACGCTGTGCACAATTCGGTTCTACTCGACTCTACTCCCAATTCGATTTAAAATTCAAATTCTACCGATGTGTTATACTTTCTGCATCTTTCTATTAATTCGCTATCCTCTAAAAAATGACAGTGAAAAAATTGAATTGTAGTTTACCTGAATGAGTTAAAAAATGACAGTGAAAAGATCGAGTTTGCTAGTTCTTTATATAGTTTTTGTGTAAGGTTTCTGACCAATCACAGTTGGCCTGTTTTATTTTAATTAATTTATTTTATGATTTTTAGGTTTTGTTATGTTATTGGTTGGATCTATGTTCTATTTTTAATTATTTCAATTTAATGTTTCTCAATTTTAGTTTTTGTTGTTTTATTTTGTTTGTTTTTTTTCTCGCTTATTTTCTCTCTTATTTTCTCCTTTGGATTTTAATAATTCGTGGTTTATTATTTATTTATTTATTAATTCTTCGTTGATTATGTTTTTGTAATTCAATTTCTGCCTGCCTGCTTCCTTTTTGGATGTTAAATTTTATCTTACTCGATTTTCTTTTATTATTATTTATTGTAGTTTTGTCGATCTCATTTCTTTGTTTTATTTTTACTTTTTCCTTACGTTATTTAAGCATCTACAAGACCATTTCACTGTTTCTCTTAGTTTTTCTTACAACAAGAAACCAAAAATTTTAAAAGAAGTTTATTATAATCATTTAGTTTTCAGCCCAACACAAAAACTTAAATTAAAATTATCAATCACAATTTTATCATTATTATTGAATTAATTATATGAAACTTTAATGAATTTTAATAATATTGGCTATTTCATTGGCTATTTTAACATAATAATTCTTAATATTTTTCTCCGGTGATTCCAACTTGGTATTAGATTCGATTCCCATTTACATTTGTTTCACATAGCTCATCGTCCTTCCTTTAATAATTGTGTCTTCCTGTATGTTTATAAATCTGATCTCTACATCCATTTTGTTGTCCTCTCCAGTTGTAAGAGATCTAGTTCGGTAAATAAGTTCGACTGGCCTCGCTCGAACCTTTTTCTCCAACCCACCAGGAGTAGGTATACTACGTCCCGGTATCACTTTCTTTCTCTGATTGGTTTTTTATTTGTATATGAATATGAGCAACAAAACTTTAAATTATTTTAATCACATTTAATATATTTTATTCATTACTTTACAAGTTAAATTAAATTTTAAAAAATGATAACCCAATAAAAATTTCTATATTATTATATCTATGTAATTAATAATTATGAACTCGGTTTTTGTCTCATTTATTAAATGGCGGCTCATCAGGTAAACCCCAAATAAATTGAAATAAAAATAAATAAATAAAACTATTATTAACATTGGTTTCATTATTAGAAAGTAATATATATGAAATAAATATAACACCAAACACAGTCCCAATCGTCGGGATATGGCTGCCCGGACAACGATTGGAAATGGTTGTTTGTCAACAGCCATATAGGTAGATATTTAACTATTGAATGCGACGAATATGATAAATATCAAAAGTGTATAACAATTTATTATTATTATTTGGTAAATTCTCATACAAATTTGAAAAGGAGTTGAGATGTGCATTTGAACAGCAACACTAGGATACATTGTCGAACCACTTGATAAGATTTCACAAATAGCCATAGTATGTGATATAGGATCACTAGAGTCCAGAGCGATACCCGAGGAACGACCTGAAACATACAAAGAAAGAACTGCTTGAATTGAAACATACATCATTGTTATTCCTGTAAGCACATTCATTGTCATTATCAACAAAACTTTCATTGGTGCATTAAATGTCTCAAACATAATTTGAGTCATGGATCCTCTGTCTGCTTTGGGAATATTGAAAAGAACTTTTCTACCAGTTATTGAGATTGCATTGCCGTATGTGATAGATAATAAAATGAACAAAAATATCCTAATATCATTGAACTCTTATCATTGTCAACACTTACGAATTCATATCCGTTCATTAAGTTACACCATTTCATAATTTAAACGAATAGAAACGAAGCTTCAAAAAAATCTTTATTCTCTAAAATACGCGTGAAACTCCTTTTTTCAAACAAGTTTCTATAAATCCAAATATCATTCACTTATATTAATAAAAAAACTTGAATTCAAAATACCTTGCCTCACGCCTGTGCGCGCAAACCAACAGAAAATTTACAAGTAATACTCAATGCGCAAAAAGACAAATTTAAAGACGAATTTACAAACTGACAAGAATCTATAAATTTCACATTCAGGAATCAAAATACACAAAAAGAGATAAAAACTTTTCACTTGTCACCGGTATACAAAAAATATTTCAAGACTTATATTTAGCCAAGTAAAATTTGAGGATGTGATAGAGATCATATCCTCTCAAATTATGAAAGACTACAGGTAGTGTTTGTCGTATTTTCCTGGAAAGATTACAAGTGTTGCAAGCAACACCAAGGAATTGACCGGTAGTGATCATGATCCCTGACTGAACTAACTAACAATTTTTACACAAATGACAGTTTGTAGTGTTATTAAAATTAATTTGATCATTTTCTGTGAATATCATTTTCTTATTTTTATAATAATAGGGATTTACAATATTTTTAGCGATATTATTAATTTCTTTTAAAAATTCGTCTACCCTATGAATGATTTATAAAATTTTACGCCTGTATAATTATTTATGCATAAAAGTCCAGTCGAAATAGGTAAATGTTTCTGATAATATTTAGGATCTTTAGGGAGGATTGCCTCAAAATCGGCATAAGTAATAAAATGAAGAGTGACGGTTTTGCTATAATCGGTATATTATAATAAAGGATTTTTGAGTAGAGTGTACAATGTGGTTCCTAATTGGTTTCGATCACAAAGAACTCGATATTTATTAAAACTATCTTCAAGTCTGAATACATTCAGGCATCTAGGACACCACTTACAATAAACACGGACAGAACTGGTAATAGCAACGTAATGATAGGTTTTCCGATTCTGTAATAATAAAAAATTCAAACAAGTACCTGCTATCACCTTACTACGAAAAATTATTTCTATGAAGGGGTGTTTCATGACGGGATCAGAATTACTTATATCAATTAACCCAATTTCGTCGTAACTTAAAACATTAATTGAATATCCTGGGTTTTATCGTTCAAATTTAGCGATATTTGCTAATTTCTTTGGCATATCTGCCGGGTCATATATCAGTTGGGAAAGGTTATAAGAACAAGACAGATGACGCAATTCATCAGCAGTCCAAGAGCCAAAACCGATTAGAGGAAACAAAATTCGTCATCGTTATTTACATTTATTATACATTTTTTCCTAATAATGTTCACGGGGTTTCATTGTATTTGCCACCTTACAACCTACTAATCTTGAAATATTTTGTTACAATAAAACTAATGTATTCAATTTTGTTGATGGTCCAATTACTCCCCTTTTCATTAATTTTACTAATTTTCTCATTTAAAAGAGAGATACCCTCCTCAATGAAAGTGTCGCTCCAAACACGAGCAGAGTTTGATATTATGAAAGATTGAAGTTCATTGAAATTCATCATTTTTCTCAAACTCTACTTTAATACAAAATTGAATTTTTACTGATTTCATTTTATTTACAACTTCTAACAATGTATAATAAGAGTTTGACAATTCAAGCAAGATGTATCCAACTTAGCTATTAGCTATGGGAGCTATTCAGGTCAGAAACTACGTTAACTATAAAAACTATTAATTATTTGGGGTACAACCTCATCGTCACTGATATTTACAACATCGTCGTCGTCACTAATGGTTATTATTTCATATTTTTTCATCTTTTTCTGGAAATGTATGAATGTCTTATGTTTCATATTGTTTCTAATAATTTATTGATTGTTTGCATTAATTGTTGATTTTGTAGTAATGTCATTGATTGTAGTGTTTTCGGTGGTTATGTTCCTATTGTTGTTGTTGTAGGTTTTGAATAAGCAATGCTAAAAATTGATTTTTAGAAGGCATATATTGAGATAAATGATTATGGTGTTTATCACAAAACTCAGTATATGTTGATGCTTCATGATTTTGGCATATGGGACATAACATGTAGGTAACGCTATTATATTTGTGACCATAGTATTTTTCAATAATAACGTTACAGTCATTATGTGAAACACTGTTACAATAAGTTGGATATTTATAACCTACAAAATAATATTTTTAAAAAATGATATTTTTATAACTGTAAAATTTGATAATAATATCCTCATATTATTAATAATCATAAGCTTTTGCCATTCTTTCTTTGAAACTAGGAGTTTTGTTATCTTAATCTGAGCTTTAATATTCAAAAATCGTTCCAACAAAATGAATGTTTTTAAAACAAAACTTTATCAACGAAATTCCAAAAACTTCTCAAACTCCAAATAAATCATCATTCCTTGCGTCTGTGAGCACATACCATTTAAGAACACCGCGCATACAGGCGCGAGGCCGAAATTGGCTGAAACAATAGTATTTTCCCTTAATAGCGTCACAGTCATAATGTAAAATACTATTGAAAATGTTGGATATTTAGAATCTACATAAAATATTTTTAAAAAAATAATATTTATAAAATGATATTTTTATAAAATATATAATTAATAATTTTTATAACAAAATATCTGTTTAAAAGAATCATAAAAATATAGTCATAACTGTTTTCAAAATAACAAATAACTTATTTCATAATAATAATAATTTCATCAATTAATTGGTTTCCTCATTTTTCACAATATTTTCATAATAAACTAAAAAAAACATTGGTTTCATCTTAGTCATTTCTCATAACTGTTTTCATAATTGGTTTCATAATAACTGTTTTCATAATTCATCATAATATCTGTTTTTCATAATTAGTTTCATAATAACTGTTTTCATAATTCGTCATAGTAATTTCATAAAAATTAATAAAAACAATAATTTCATAATAAAAAAATAAACTAAAAACATACATTTTGGGTTCTTGCATGCGAGATTGTGCATTGCATTTTGAACAGTATTTACTAAATAAGGATAATAAATAAATTTTATCATTGACTCTCGATCAGGTAACAGATTTTTGACCTGCATTTTCATCATTTACTAAATAATGATAATATTAATATTATTAATTTTAAAAATAAATAAATTTACCAATAATTCTCGATTCGGTAGCATTCTGGGAATTGTTCGACATCATTTCAAAAATATTCACAAAATATATCAAAACATAGTGTATATGTCACGTTTATTATTCACGATCCAATCAGATTACAGATAGGATAGGAAAACATCTGTGCACATACTGTATGTTTGTTTATACAAAGCAGTGACATGATAGTTACTATGTGACTACATAAAGGTATGAACTTAGGTGTCTTTGTAATTTCCATGTGACTTAGATCTATCAGTCATTAAGCAAACCAAGTTAGCTTTCTTTATGATCGCAGCTGTTTTCGTTCTTCCTAATGTAAATTTTCGCTCGAATGAGTTCGAATGTGCAATCATTATAGCGAAAAGAAAATTTGTTCTTTCCAGTCTGATATGCAATTGCTGCTTCCTTAGCGCTAACATTTAATTCTTCCTTTGTTGTGAAATCTTTTTAAAAAAGTCGCTTTTTTCTTACTTGAGGCTCCAACATCTATTGAATTTTTGTGACGAGTAGTTCCAACATGTTGAACAATATCCGATTGACCATCGTGGCTTATTGAGAATGCTGATGATCAAACTGTACTTTTGCTGTTGTCTGGTGGATATCTCTTGATGAATCCAAATTCTGTGGCATAAATGTCGTTTCTTGAAGTTTTTCTTTTCTTGCTTGTGCTCAATTGGAATAAAAAAGTTGATTTGCTGGAGACATTTTTGAACGAAATCAACAATGGCATTACTTACAATAATAGTTTTGATGATTTCTTTATCCAATAATGCTTTTAAATCATAAATCAATTTGCAGATAATTGTAAATTTAAATTTGACAGAGTAGCGAAATATTGAGGTTACCAAAATGTTATATAAGGGGTAGGAAATTAGGATTCGAGGGAGGGAAACAGAGGAATTTTTTGAAAAATAATATAACGACTTTACTGAGTATAATTTTCATTTTTGCTTCAATTTGATAATATTTTTTAAAAACTTTAATATAAATTTTTGAAATACGGGACAAATGCTGTCCCTTACGCGACATGGGATAAATTCTCAAAATAAGGGACTGTCCTGGGTAAATACAAGCAAATGGTCACGCTACATCATTATCAAAATGAATATGATTATTATTATTATTATTATTATTATTATTATTATTATTATTATTATTATTATTATTATTATTATTATTATTATTATTATTATTATTATTATTATTATTATTATTATTATTATTATTATTATTATTGTTATTGATAGTGAAACGTATGAGGCTTGTACATTAGTATATGTATGATTTAGTTTAGTGTGTGGTAGAAATTTGTAGAGCCCGATAGGGTCTCCTTTAAAAAATGTGTTGGGACAGCCGGGCTGCTTGTATATGTGTTGACAAGAGATAAGCAATAATAAAATAGAATAATTACAATTTATTAACCAGCAAAAAGAGAATACTTTGTCGTGACAAGATATGTCTTCAGTTGTTTCGTCGGTAAATTTGGGTAATTCACAATCTAGATTGATCTCCGCTACAATATTCTATTGAGGGATCTGAAATTACTTTATTTTTTTCAATCTTCGAGATGTCCATGGATTAATATCCCATGAAATCAATATTTGGGTAGTACTTTAATTTTATGATAAACCGAAATTTATCCTTATGATTGTCTTAAGGAATATTATAGGGATAATTTTCGTCCTGTTCTGTGTTCGGATAATGTTTATTTCAAAAAAATAAATCATAATTTATTCCTTTCTTTTAATTAATCTTCTCGTATTCAAGTAAATTAGCTATCAGGACAAATTAAAATTCTTCTGTTGTTAGGATTTGACTAGTAATTCTATAGCTTTTTCAAGAAAAACAATCTTTTATTCTTTTCTGTTAGTTTTATGATTTTCCTGTTTAATTTCTTTCCGGAATCTTCAGTTTGATTTTTATATATTTTATTAATTTTTTAATTCTCTATAGTAATAGTTTACTATAGAGAATTACTCTATATAATTTTATTATTATTTTTTACCCATTACAAACGGCAACAAATATCACAATTGCAAATTCAAATTGCGAATAAAAATTAACACCACGCTACATTATTATTATTATTATTATTATTATTATTATTATTATTATTATTATTATTATTATTATTATTATTATTATTATTATTATTATTATTATTATTATTATTATTATTATTATTATTATTATTATTATTATTATTATTATTATTATTATTATTATTATTATTATTATTATTAGCATTAATAATTATGATAATAAATAAATAGCATTTGACAAAATTGCATTGACAAAAAATAAAGGCATACAGTGATTGAAGGAAAGCATAGAGGGATTGGTATTGGATTAATGGCAATAATTGCCAAAATTTCCATATTTAAAAATACCCCAAAATGTCATATAGCATTCCGGGAATCAAAAAATAATATTCAAATTTTGATATCTGGACAGATATCCAAATAACATTGATTAATTAAAGGTATATTTAAATTCACTTCTTGCTTTTTATTTGTTATTTGGGTGTCTCAACTGATTTTTTCACTGCTTTTACTTTTTACAATACGAAAGTCTTATGAAGAGAATAAGAAAATTAATTAATTTTTGTTTCTAGCCCAACGTTGTTATTATTATTGGTGGCTGTCAGCGCTTTCCTCTAATGGTGACCCTGTCAAAAAAAGTTTGAAAATAATTAATTTAATCGAACTCTACTTGAACCAAATTTGACATATCCGTATACTCACTGTCTCATATTCATGAATAGAAAATACATATTTCTACCACATTTTTACCGAATGAAATCTCAGAGAATTGAGATTGCATTTCGTTAACCATAAACAGATTGAATGAATATCGACTAAAACACAATTATCGGATTCAGTCATTCAAATAACTGTAGTTTTTTCTATTTACACCAAATTGGTAACTAATATAATAAATCAGATTTGCTCCTAAATTTATGAAATCAATTTCTAATTGAAGTTGAAAAGAAAAATTTTCTAACAGTACAAACATATTTCGGAAAAATCGATTCGTTTTCATAATTTGTAATGAATCGTTTATAAAAATGATTAAAGCAAATTCATTTAAACATATTCTTTGTATAATTTTATCTTGTCTATGTATTAATATGAAAATATACTTGAAATTATAGCATATTATTATTATTATTATTATTATTATTATTATTATTATTATTATTATTATTATTATTATTATTATTATTATTATTATTATTATTACTATTATTATTATTATTATTATTATTATTATTGGTCTACAACTGATTTCGAGCCCAAGTGATTGAATTGTGACGGAATATCATCGGAACACAACACACAGGTAACATTAAATTTAGTCAAAATCAAACACGTCCCAAACATCAACTAACCAACTAAATAGAGCTCATTCAACACAAAAATAATAAATACAAAAATAAACTAAAAACACAATATAGATACACAGCAGAAGTATGCAAATTTGAATTATTGACAATAAGAAATAAGAACGGAAAGTAAAAAGATTTCCACAAAATAAAGTAAGGATAAGATATCATAGGAATGAATTGAAAACTAGAATATTCTATAAAAATGGCGAAATTCATCATGGCCACAAGCAGCTAGTAGAAATAAAATAAAAGATAAAATTTGAACAGTTAAATTAGCAAAAATTAACCTGAAATAACATTGGAAACTAAAACAAAATAGAATATTCTAGAAAACGTCATTATCCATCATGGTGGCGATATTAATTAGAAATAAATAAAATATATTAACTAGAAAACAAAATAAATAATAAATTACGAAAAATCGCCACCAAAATTGATAAAAATTAAGATTTAAAATTATGTAGAATAAAAACAATTCAAATTTTTTTTACTGAATCAGTACGCCCACACATTCTCGCACACCAAAATTTAAGTATATATACCGACGCATTTTCAGTCACAATTTTATCGATTTTTGAGTTTCAACTACAATCTTTTGCAAACGAATCTAACCGCGTTAGATGTTCGTAAGTGGGTATACAACTAACACACGCTTATCTTGATCTGACTCCAAAGATCGGTACTCGCAATTAGAAGCGCAACTAACTTCTCGTATTAGTATTTATTTATAAAAATTATAAATACAAAATATGATTTACAATTGTCAATAAACTTGATACCCAAATAAAAACTTGTCGCAGCTAGGAAAAGTTATCGGTTACACAAACCGTTCTCAGGTATTTCAAAGACGGTGAATGCAGGATCGTAATTGATCAGCAGCACCGCTCAACGATGAAAGGTAAATGACAAGGGATGCCCGAAGTTTAGGGAGAATGATTACTACACAGAATTTGGTAGTAGCGTTTTCCTAAATATTTAATGAGTTTATACAGGCAAACAGTTCCTCTCTCTCGAAAATTGATGCTTAAATAATTAAGGCTTTTTACCGTGCAAGGTACAACTGTTACAATTGGTCTATCAATAACTTGATGACCTATTTCGGTTTTCTCTTTGCAAAAATGGTTTTTTTTCAATAATTTTGTTTTTACTTTGAATCGTCTGGAGTTATATTTTTTCTCAAAAATTAATCGGTCTTTCAGTTGATCACACTCCTTTAAATATGGAAATTTTAATCTCCAGCTGTCTCTTTAAATTAAATTAATCTTTTCCTTATGTTGGGTGTGCTCCTCACAACTGATGCAACTAGGGATTGCCTTTTCCATTGATTTTGCTTCTACCAAGCACCGAAGATGACTTATCGACATATTCCCTCCTGTGTACCAATGACAACGAGTCATGTTGGTGTTGTACACCGAGGTTGGAACCTGTGAGCAGGTGAGCTCTATTGCTAAAACTAATCCCCACAGTGTTCGCGGTTCGGGTTCTAAAATGCCATAGTAGGACTTACATCAATCATCAATTTGCCTCTGGTCCAGGTGAGGTCTTTTCGATTTGTCTATATGGTTACAATACAGTCTTTAGAGCAATTAATTGATGATTCAACAAACAATTTCGCGTTTTAACATACATTATATTTAATCCCGTTCTAAATACATCAGACAAAACAACAAAAATTGAACACATAACAAATTTACACCGAAACACATGATCACAAATAGTTCCATCTCTCCTATTCTACTCTTTTATTTGGTCATTTCCCCCTTACTTAAATTCTATTTTTGTCATTTTATATGATTTTTGGGTCCCACCCAGCTATCAGCCCAAAACATAGATTTCGCAAAGTGTACAATCAAAATTGCCTAATTCAATGGCATTTACAAAATCAATCTGCAGTGTTGCTATACTCTTGGTTTCAAGCTGTTGCTAAAAAAAATTTTTCTCTCTGATTCTAAAATTCTGACTGTTTAAATATATAATTCTAAATTAAAAGTGCATTGAAAATTACTTTTTTATTTATCAATTACTAATTATAGTAATTTAATATTTATTTATTACTATTTATATTCATTTATCTGTATGAGACCTATAGTATTTATTTTATACTATTAATATTTTTCATTATTGACCCGTCTGTGCAAGCCCCAAACGAGTCCAGACCCAACCCTAACATATAGGTAGATCGGGAACTGCGAAAAGCTTTTGGTTTGCTCGTAGTTCCAAGGTCTAAATGCACAATACTAAGGGTCCAGTGGACCATGTGTGATAAACATTTTTCAAATTTCTGTAATTTAACAAACTAATAACGCAGAGAAAACAGAACTAACTTTACATCCAATCTACACTCTTATGAAATATGACACTAAGAGTTCGTTCCCCCAATGTCCAGTGGGCTATGGGTAACGAGCATTTAAACTATGTTAGACTTAAATTTCTAATAAAATGTATAAGCAACATCCAAGTACTACTAATCATAAAAGTCGAAGTCAGAGGTCGGATCATTAGGCTTACCAGATAAAAATAATGGCTGAGGGAAAAGAGTATCTAGACGAATTAATTTTAATCATTTAAGTTTCCTTACATGAAAAGACAAAAACTAGCTATTTATTAAAACTAATAATTTATTCCTCACCCAGTAAAATGTCAAACATACCACATAAAAAGATTTCAATAGATATTCGTTGTGTCATGATTATCATGAGTTCTATAGTGTTCCGGAAGTATATTCTTTTACGGATCATATATGCCCGATTTGAGTCCCTTTATAATGGAAATTACGGCAAATCGTTTGTATTTACAATTACCCAAACATACATAATTAATTAAAATAAAATTTAAAATTTATTAAAAAATCATAAATAAAACGAAATGCGAAGAATTGAACAATATATTATAGTATAATAATGATACCATCGTAATACATCATGATCCAAGAAGTTTTTATCCATCCCAGTGTGAAGATGGAAAATTAAGATGACTATAATTGGCAACACGAGAAAATTTCCAAATTAGTCGCAAAGATTTATTAAAATGTAACCACGATTAGCGTCAAACTCAAATATCTAATCGATCCATTAACGGAAGCACGAACGATGTGATATATGTGCAGGTGTAGATTAGCAGCAAATTACTGTCGGTGGGATTTGAGAGTTGAGAGTCAATAATGTATAATTAATTTATTTTGAATGTTGATTCTAGGTTATTAAAATAAATTATTTACCATAATATTATAAATCGATATAAATACAAATTAGAAATAGTAAAACAAGATAGTCAATTTTAGGTAAAATTATTTGTAAAGTTAATTAGAATTTTAATCCTTACATGTAAATTCTAATATAACATAAAATTAATAATATAATAAAATAAAGGCGGATCCAAATCAAAATTTCTTAAGGGTAATTTTTAACTTTAAATTTAAGAAAATTCATGAATAACTTCAATTTCAACTTAAATGAATTGATGAAATAAGGGCCATATCCTGCAAAAAATTTTAAACTTTAATTTTAAAGTAATGCATGGATGTAACAAGGGCGAATCCCGCCTAAAGTGTAAATAGGATGACATGAATGGATTGATTGTTTTTATACCGGCGATGAAATCGAAGGTAACTGAGTGCCACGCTCACCTAAGATGACGTGTCGTCTAAAAAGTTTAAATATCATTAGACACCCAAATAGTAAGAAGTTTATCGGACATCACGATATAGAGAGTTGTGCTCACGACAGTACACAGCTGGACAGGGAATAACCCATGGACAAGGGACAGAAAATTCGCTCGCAGTCGACACACATACAACCTGATATAAGGACCCGATCGAGAATGGTAGTCTGATTCTAACAAATGTCGAACTCGATCCATTATCCCTAGTGGAGAAATAATCAGGAAGAGGAACACCATCAGTCGGCGGCTATCGAGCGTCTCAGCTGGAAAGATCATGTAAACCAGATACGTTGCGAACGGATTAGCCCGCAACACATGGTTGAGGCATGGAACAGTGGCTTCAGAATCGAGAAGACGAATCGCACTGAGAGTTTTTTACCCCCAAGCCACAACGTTCCGACCAATGCTCAATTGTCGTGCTGAAGAGAGAGCTGGTCAGTCTTGCTGGAACGCAAGAGGTTAACGACATCAACCAGACCTTCGCAAGGTTGAGACGTATTGAAGAGAAAATTGAGCTGGACATCTTTGCCAATTCCTACGGCGAACATCTGTGGCCACAATGAGGAGTGGCAGATGAATCTGGCCAAATTGTAAAATCGATACGTGAAAACCCCGATCTCTGTTTCTTGGAGACTCGAGGAACTCCCACGGAAACGTGGGCGACCGTGCCGTTCGGGACGAAGCCATCCCTCTAGATAGCGTTCCAGGATAATGACATTTAGAGTTTGTTTCATTCAATAGATGATTTTGTCACATGCATTCTTCATGCATTCTTCTGTCATTAATGAAGACATTCGAGTAAAGCATCATACTCCTTTAGCCGTAACGCTTTCAAGTTCCACTTAATCCAAAAATAAATTGATTGGTGAATTCATTCTACTGCCTTCTACACGGGTTCGAATGAACACTGTTGTTGGGGTTGAATCTGTTTGGCGAATAAACTGATTTTTATTCCTTTTTAAAATATAATATGAAATTAATAATATTTAATTTAAATATACAATCCAGACAAGAACTTCAATTATTAAATGATGATAAATCTATTTTAGAATTGTAAAATGAAATAAGTAGTAAATTACCTTAAATAATAGGTGTAGTGATTTTTGATTGGGTGTGTTGTTGGCTCTCCCGATTTTCTTTTGAGTAGTTGGTGTGGTGGTTTTTGATTGGACTATTTTCATCTCTATCCTTCGTCCAATAACTCGATAGTTAAAATCGAAATAATTTTTTGTATAATATAATCCCATTCTTAGATTTATTGATTCAATTATAATTAGTAATGGGTTTCTGTGACAAAAAGTAGAGATAGTTAATATGATTTTCTTTCTGAGCCAAAAGTAATTTGTTGAACGAAATTAGAAATCCTTATAAAATGAGTCTCTGAAAATTGAAAATAAATTAGATAACAAGTAATAAATTGAATTACTTCGGCGAAAGTCGAAGTCAATTACTTCAAAAAACTTCATATATTTCATTTGTAAATGAAATTAATATATATATTTGGTAAGGTTGCTCTCGTCGATAAAGTGAATTAAGTTCGAGTCTCTCAGAGACATCGCCAATTATTATTATTATTATTATTATTATTATTATTATTATTATTATTATTATTATCATTATCATTATTAGTATTATTGTTATTATTATTGTTATTATCGTTATTATTGTTTATTATTATTATTATTATTATTATTATTATTATTATTATCATTATTAGTATTATTGTTATTATTATTGTTATTATCGTTATTATTGTTTATTATTATTATTATTATTATTATTATTATTATTATTATTATTATTATTATTATTATTATTATTATTATTATTATTATTATTATTATTATTATTATTATTATTATTATTATTATTATTATTATTATTATTATTATTATTATTATTATTATTATTGTTGAGGTCTGTAAATTAAAATTAAAAATTTAAATAAAATTTAGGATAATAATTCAAATGGAAAGTAAGCGAGGAAAAAAGGCAAATAAAAGCGGGATCGTGCACAGAATTAATAGTAAAGGAAAGTGCGATGAAAACAGTATTAGAAAATGCAAAAAGCAATTACGAAAGGCGAGAATCCGGAAATCCGAGAAAAATCAATAAAGGGAAAAATCATCGAAATCGAATGGGAAAAACGGGACAGGTATAAATTAGCTAATGGTCAACAAGATGACGGTTAGGGAGTTATCAGAAAAGGGTTAGAAAGGGTCGAAAAACATTCAAACGTATGAAAACAGAAAACGTTAATTAATTAATTAATTGGCTAATGGTAAACCCGAGCCAATGGAGAACCCGAGAGATAAAGGAAACCCAAGCTGGGTAAACAAGAAGAAAGGCAAACAAAAGGAAGATTTGGGCCCATTAGCTTGACACAATGATTAATGGGAAAAGAGTAAGGAGAAGATAGCGCGCGTAGGAAGACCGGTAGGGCCATTAATTATCTGGATTCGTTGGACCATTATGGGTGACAGCCGAAGCAAACACGTAGGAGAAAATGTCAAACGAAAGATTGGCTCGGTAATAACCATTTGTCATCCTGATTTCGAGGAGTATATAAGCAAAAGGAAAATCAGAGAAAATCGGCATTCTGCCTCAGCTAGGGTTCGAAGAATTAGACGGTAGGAAAAGTGGTAAACGAATTAGGGAAGTAGGGAAAAGAAGAAATAGAATTAAGAATACGGAAAGGCGAAAAGGGATCAAACCAAACAGAAACCGAGGAAAACGAGAGTCAACAGAACTAAAGGATCAAAAGGTGAATATTGTTTGTTTGCAAAGCATCAACGCCGAGCAGAGAATCGTATAAAACTTTGATTGGTAATTGTAGCGTGATAATAAATTGTGAACCTGTTGTTTCAATATACGTTGGGTCGTTCACTGTTTTGATTTAAAGAACACTAGGAGTCAGAGAGAACCGACTTGAAATAATCCAAAACCCAACATTATTATTATTATTATTATTATTACTGTATTGGTAAAGTAGACTTATTATATACATGCAGATTCGAGGTCGAATCTAAATTAAAGGGGGAGATATGTTGGGGTTCAACAAGAGAGGCACAAAAATGAGGTGAAAATTGACAAAAACACCAAATTCAAAATAAAAATTTAAAGTACAAAATATTAATTAAAAATCAAAAATTTTAAAAAATGAATATTTTCTGGGGGAAACTGGTATGGGCGGATGCTAAATAATGAGACGAGTTCAGCTATAATAAAATAAAATCAATGGGGGGGTCCCTAAAAGGAATAAATTACAAAAAACAAAAATTAATTAAAAATTAATTAACTAATGGAAAACCCGAGCTAATGGGAAACCCGAGGCAATGGGAAACCCGAGCGAATTGAGAAATCCAATTTTGGGAAGGCAATTAATTTAGCTGGATAAAATAAAAGTAATAAGAGCCGTCAAAGAAAATGAGCCAATTCCCTTAAATTGAATTAGACCTCCAAGAGGAAGCCCGGGGGGAAATAAGACCAAAAATAATTGGCAAAAATAAAGTCAATTACCAAGTGGGTATAAAAGCAACTGGCAAGAAAACAAAACTGCCAGTTCGTCGAAGAAAATAAAGTCGAAGTAACGAGCGTGAAAAAGGAAATATTAAAGTTGAGATTTGTTGGCAATTTGAAAAGTGCAGACAAACCGGATTGTGTCAAGTGTGAGTAAACTAATAAAAAGTGTAAAAGTGTAACTGCATCAGTGTTAATAAAGATTTTGTGTTGGGTTATTTATTTATTTATTTGGAAAAGAACACAAAGGAGTCAGACCGTAGTACCGACTTACATCAAAAACCCAACACTATCAATGTTGATTTTTGGCTTATAGTGGTTGACTCATCAATCATTACTGAAATCTTAATCTTTGATTTCACTACTTCTGCAACCATATTTTCCCTCATTTCGTTACCTATATGATTGACAATATTAATGCATGCATTTATAGAATGAAGAATGCGACCCATTTCAACTCCGTTCATTTCTTGTAGATCAATTTCCATTTCAAAGTTAATAAAGAATCGATTTACTTTTTCTGCTTTATATGAAGTTCGAAAAATGTTTGCTGTTACAAATTTCTCACGCGTTAAAGACTTTAAAATAATTTTCTCAAGAGTCTTCTTTTCAGCTTCTGCAACCATCTTTAATGCAGCTTGATATCCAGCCGATTCTTTGTGATCAAAAATTTTCTTTCGCAGCGACCTCAGATGTTGCTTTCTATCTTCGCCATAATAAGATATTTCATTATTCGTCCATTATTGAGATATTTTCATTCCCATCTTGGCTTCTACTTTTCGGCAAATGGTGCAGCCAAGCTTCTTTTCTCGAAAGCAGGGGCACAAAAATCTGTTTTTTGCTCTAATGTCTACCAACTTTGCCAGTCTTCATTGGTGTAATCGTCTGCAGAAAGGAAATCCGACGTCGAAATTTCGATTTCTTCTGTACTTGATCTGATTTTTTTCTTAACCGGAGAGCCAGTCGAGAAGAAGCTGATGATTTTTTTCATTTTCAAATTTAATATTTTAAATATAATTTCTAAAATATATATATTAATTTACCACTAAATTTACAACGTCGATAATAGGAAACGATTATAAATGATGACATATTTACTATGAGCGCGTTTTATATAATACCACAGAGAAAGCACAGAGTTTGCTGGCATAGACCGCCGCATATATTAGATAGTTCGGCCAGCGGAAGTTTACTGGGCACCATTTGTAATTGATATATATATCTTTTATAATACGACTAAAAACACAAAAAATGTAAATTTTGCAAATTATGTTTTAAATAATAACGAAATAAGGTGCAGGAACACTATATATTAGAATAGACATAAAAATGTTAGACTTACTAAGATACCGAATTAAATATGAAATCGCTTAAAATTTATTATAGTAATATAGCTAACTTAGAATTTGGGAATAGAATTAATTAAAACCTAGGCTAAGTATAATAAGAGATAAGAGCAACTACAAGGTAACCAGAGAAAAGTAGATATTGGACAGCGCAGTCATTAGTGTAATTCTTTCCTTGGTGTGTAAATAATGATATTACACTAAGAGCCAAATTATAGGAAATTGATTATCGGTGAAAGAACCTAGATGAAAGACGGACACAGTCCTTCTATCGGCTATCCGCGGACTCGCTCAACTACCTGACAATTATAGTATTGTTGAGGATACCTAAATAACAATTTATAAAGAAATAAATAAAATTACCTGGGGAAGATCGCCATGACAAACGGGAAGATCTATAGAAACTCAGAAAAGAAAACGGAAGTGAAAATAAATTAAAAATGAGAAAGAGAAAGGAAACAAAAGTTATCAAACAGGAAAACAAAATTCAAGGTCAGTACTAATTAATTAGTACAGAAAGGAAAAGGAATTTTGAAATCGGGGAAAAAGGAAAACAACAATATCCTTATCTCGACAGCTTGCCAGTGATAATAGAATTGATGGGAGAAGGCGGTCAAACAAAGAAAAGGGAAAGGAAAAAACAACTTGACAGCTGTCAGAGATAAAAATGGGACAGTCGGGGAAAGCAGGAGAAGGAAAGTGGAAAAACACTTGATTATCTGGAGTGCCACAAGAGAAGCGAACTATATAAGGGAAAACTGGTGAACATGAAAAGAGAACAAAGAGAGAAGAAAAATTAGAGACAAAGTGACGCGAAATTGAAAACGATTTGGAAGATGATTTGAGAGACAATTTGAGAGACGATTTGAGATACGATTTGAGATACGATTTGAGAGACGATTTGAGAGAGAAAATTATTGGAGAAAATTAGACGTTGGACGAAACGTTGTTGGACAAACGATTGTCAAAAATAATTGTAAAGGAAATAATTGTGGAAAATAATTATTGGAGAAGAGTTGAAGAAAAGAATTAGTTGAATAAGAAAACGAAAAGAAATTATTGATTATTTGAATAAAGTTTGGAAGAGAGTCAAAGAAAACAACCAGCTCAAAATCCCAGTTTAGAAACCAATCAGTAATTTGTGATCTTTTAATCCGATGTTATACAGAAGTGCTATTCCTCACCGAGTGTTGTAATAAGCATTGTATAGTCTCCAAGCAGAGTGGTGAATTTATTGCCAGTGTAAAGAGAAAGATAATTTGTGATTAGCAATAAAAATTTCTGTTGTCAAGTGTTATTTGTGAATCGTATAAAGACACGCTTGTAGTCAGAGTAACATTTAAAATTATCACCAACACAATAACCCAACAGTATACAAAGGTATGCTCAGCCACTTCATATATTTCCAACGTTGATCACTGAACGGGTATCAAGCGGTATAGCATAATTGTATTCTGGGTTACGCTGGAAACAGCACGAACGGGAAAATGTCGATGTTTTTGATATTCACAAATTTTCGGCACTGCCCTTTTCAAGTAAATTTTTACTACCTTTTTCGTTGTCGTTACTTCTAAACTTGGCGGTGAGAAGCAGTGGCATTGGCCCAATTCAATGAAATCATCAACCCACCGAAATTGGCAATCGAAATGCCCGAAGAGGCGAATCTGCTACCCATGGATGAGAATGACTTTAAACTAGACGCTCTCCTGTCAGACATCAAGTGTAACGGCTTTTGACAACATTTTTCGGATTTAATCATGTGAAACATTAAAATTTGTTTCTTCTATTATCTATCTTTATAGTTAATCATTAATGAATTTCTTTTGCTGTGATGAAAATTCTAGGGAGGGAAGGAAAAGTGATACGCATAATTATATTTTCCTTTATTTTTCCATCGACAGTTGGCAGTTCCAACAACACAGTTTTCATAGGAACACTGATCGAGATCGTGATAAATCATGAGATTTTGAGCACTGAGTCTACGACGTACTAGTAACAGAATTTTGTTGACCCAAACGACAACATTAATTTTTGCCCAAAAAATTCAAAAAAAAAGTGTACTAAAAACTACTTTTCAGGAACACGATGACGTAATATGATAATTAAATAGAGAATTCGATTCCAAGCATTCGAGTATCAACATCTATTATAAAAAAATTTAAATAAATGACGTATTTGCCAATTAATTTTTTTTTTAATATTACCAACTGAAATAAATTTTTTAAATTTATTACGTAATCACTTATTAAAACAAAATAAAAGATTTGATGAGGGTTTCATTTAAACTACCCTTCCTTATTCGCTTAAAAATAAATCTGTGATAGTCGAGGATTCCTGTTTGAGTCCACACATCTTTCTACTAATGGCATAAACGAAATCACAAATATTTTCAATTAGATTAATTACCAGCGAATTTATTTTTTAATAATCTCCGTAGTAATTCGTCTTAATGATGGAGCTCAATTTTTTTATCTATAAAAGGATAAATATTCATACTATGAATTTCATAGTGCAATAAATTATAATTCCATAGAAATTTATCAGAATTGATATCATCAGTTGAGGATGGAGAAATTCCACTTGAATTCTTGCTGGGTAACATTGACAGCCATTCCGACAATGAGGATTCGGATATTGAAGAGGAGAAAATTGGCAGGAGAAATCTGATAAAGGAATGTATCAATTCGAAAGCAGTACGAGATTTATTCACAAATGCCTCGAAATCAGAAGCCTGTCTAGGAATCCCGTGAATAAATTAGACGAGTTGCCATTGCAGTTGCCATTGGTGTTACCAATAAGCGATTCCGAGGAATTGGTACCGTTTGATCACAATGCTGACTGGACATGACAGACATTGATGATAATGAGTTGATATCAGTAAGCATTTTGATTGGTGGCTATTTACCAATAATATCTATCTACCACCAATCAGACCTACATTTTGAGCCATGAGGAATCCGTTAAAAAGTTGCGATGGTTTTATAAAACGAATAAAGATTATTATCGGAAGAAAAAGGCAACCGAAGCTAAGAAAGCAGAGAAATTGAAAAGAATCCAAAACAGCACAAAGAAGGTTTGTTGGGAATTGTATCGAGTGATGCGGTGAATTATTGATTATTGTTTTACCGTTTCTAGCCGAGAATGAAACGCCAGAAACGCGGAGCTGAATGGATGGTGAATCCAGATGAGGTGATCCGAGATATCAAACTGAGCTTGCAATCCACAGACACCAAAATCATGAAATTATCCCCCAACAAAGAGACAGATGCTCAAAGCCCACCGAATTCCCCAATGAAATACGAGCGAGGTTATCCACTGAGTGACAATGACGCAGCCAGCTACGATGTGGAGGCTACAGAAATGAATGATAACTACGATGAAGATGACTAGTAGCAGCGATCCTATTGATGAAGCATCCTATAATCCATTATTAATCTGATCTTTGTATTTATTTGGAATATATTTGACTTATTTGATG